>CM072887.1:108033346-108310846 GCA_037013685.1 Acridotheres tristis | reverse complement strand
CCTGGATCCAGAGTAAATCCCTAAACTCTATTATACCATCATTTCAAGCCAATCCCAACCGAGATGTTAACAGAGGCTCTTAGGAATCATGACCATTATTTAATAAATAATCTTTTGATCCTTTGCAAGTTGTGAATACAGTCAGAATGGTGATATGGGATAAGATTAATCTCTTCTAACTTTAAATACCTACAATTCAGATATGTTGTCTGAACTAGTCATCTTAACTTCTTGCATAGTTGATTTAGAGATGGAGCACCCCAAAGAGATTCTTCTCATGCAAAGGTGGGATGACTCAGACCATACATTGACTTACCTCTTTCTACCAACCAGAGACAGATAAGCATCAATGAGGTACTTGTAGACAGAAAAAAATGTGGAGAATTACCTTTCCATTCGTGTTTGTGGGCCAATTTTAATTTTTTTAAATGATACTAACATTAATCCTGAAAATTTCCATCCAATTACATTTTTCATAGACAGAATTAGTAAAGCCTAATTTCAAAATCAAAACAATGTCACTTTGTGGAAGATAAGGACTGAAAAAGCTTTATCAAACAATAAAACAGTTTTTTCAACTTAAAGGAGGAATGCTTGGAAGTTGAAGGGATATTTTATTTTGTTTTGTTTTGTTTTCTTAACTTAAGTAGTGCTTTTACAAGGCTTTTTCTTTCTGTTTTCTGATTCTTCTCTCAGATGGCAACTTGGCCTGTCAGTTTTGTGTCACTGCTTGTTTATGCCATAAATGTCATTTGGAATGACAACACTAGGAAAAGGTCAGGGCTATTACTAAACAAGCTTACCCCCTGGAGCCTAATACAGTCAAGACACTGTGATTCAACTGCTGGGAGTGGCTGGAGAGATGGCAGCAGGGAGAAATATTTAGGTATTTTTCAGTGCTGGTCCATGGAAATCATACCTTGGGGCTCAAAATGGGACAAAGCCAAGAGCAGCCTGATGTGTTTGATTCAGGTAATGTATTCAGAGGAATTAACAGCAAGAGCCAGGATTTGAGGAGCCAGCAGAGCTGTCTGTTTCTTTTTATTAGTGCATGGATGCTAAATACTGCTCAGAGAATGAAGGTTGATCAATAAATCATCCCCTAGTTGCTGTTCTGCATTGGCTTCTTTGCCTGGACTGTTAGAAGAGGACCATGTGTTTGCCTTTTTTCTTTTCCCCTAGAGTAAAAATTCTTCAATAAGTAGAAACATGAAGAGGAAAGAGGAAATCAGCTCTAGCTTAATGCTGTTTGCTGTCATCTGTGGCTTAGGTAAATAACCTTGCATATAGGTGACTCCTGCAGAGGGAGGGAGTTAACTCTCTGAATAACAACAGCTACTAATACTAATACAAAATTATAATAATTGCACCAGTTGATTGAGAACCACCTAAGCAGGAGGATTGTGGGGAGAGGGGGGGAATCCTTCCTTAGACATCTTCAGTCAAAATGATTTGATTCACCTATTGTAAGGCCACTTTTTGATAGGCCATCATAACATCATTAAGTGATTTGGGTGGGAAAGGACCTTAAAGATCATCCCATTCCAACCCCCTGCCATGGGCAGAGACACCTTCCACTAAATCAGATTGCTGCAAGTCCCATCCAACCTGGCCTTGAACAACATTTCCAGGAATAGGACCTACAATTTTTTTTCTTCTTTTTTTTGATGATGTTAGGATTGCAGGAATTCCAGCTTGGACATCATTTTAATAGGCTCCCTAAGAATATAATTAACGTTAGTTCAATTAAGATATTCACTTATTGAAGTTGAAGAACCAGTGTGCCCATCATTCTTCTTTGAAGCTACAACAAAATATAGAAGTTCTCATCCGAAACAATGATCCTTGGAAAAGCCATGGAAATAAAGATATTGAATACCTGCTGGAATTTGTCTTGAAGTACTCACTGGCTTTCTTTTAAGTAGTGAAAGGAGAAAAGCTGAAAAATAAGTAAGCAAACAATCTTCTCATCAAGGAATGATGAAAATGTGGAGTTGTAAATACCTGACAAGTAATTTCTGGTTGTGTGGCCACTGGAATTTTCTTTGCTATCAGAATTTCAGACAGAAGAGGAAAGTTGTCAATGAAAATATTGAGTTTGTATGCCCAAAGTTTTGTTCTATGACTAAATCTTTGGAATTGCTAGAAGACCTTGTTTTGTTCTTGAAGTATTGGTTGGTAAAATAAATCACATTTTATATAAAATATATACTTTTGCTGATTAACAAAGGCCGGGTGTAACAAAAAATGTTCCTTGAAAACTTTCAGAATTTTTTTCTTCCTCCCTCCTTTTTATTATTTTTTCTACTTTAGGCAAGGAAAAAAAATCTCCTAGTGTTTGACATGAAACTGAGTTTTCATTTCTTTATCAGATAAAGATTTGAAAATGTGAAAATCGTGCTATTGCAGCTGAACTAATGTTTATTTATTTTACTTCTTTACAAGCACTTATCTAGAAATCTTGGTACTTTATGTTCCATGTAAACGGTGCCAGAAATAAAGGTTGATCCAGCTCTATGAATCAAAATCCAAACTTGCCATTAACAATACAAGATCCATAAATATTGATAATCTTCCTTTATGATAAATTGGAGGAGGGAGAAGAAGGAGGGGGGGGGGGACGACACCACGGGGGACTTTGTAATAATTATTATTTATTATTCCATGGTGAAAAACAGAAACATTGACAAGAGAAGTCTGATTGGTCCCATCTGTGGCACAAATTTCCCAGTTCATTTTGAGTAGGACTTTCCAATTCTTCCCTCAGCAAGAATTCCTTATTTTTCCAATAAAGACCTGCACATTCTTGAGGAGGATGTGTCTTTCTGGACATTTATCTGTAGTTATTAACCCAAATTTGATAGGCCTGCAGCACTAAATGAGAAAGAAATCACAAGCCACAACTGGGGATTCGAGCCAGCGCTTGCACCCCTCACGTGTGGCACAGCAGCTCAGCTCTGCCTTGCCATGCCAGAAGTGCTTTCCTTGTGCTTCAGCCCCTGGGTTTGCTCCCCAGCAGTCTGACTGGATTAAGGATGGAGTCAAATGCTGCTCTTGGTCTTATCAGAACAGATCTGAGCCCAACACGATGAAAACATAAGGAATCAGGATCACGGTATTTTCCCTCGGTGCTCTTGTCATAAACAATTGGTGCAACAGAAAGAACATCAAGGGGCTGCTCTCTTATTGTGAAATATTCAGATCCCCCCTTCAATTTGGGCTGCTTTGGGGAGCTGATGACTGCCTAAACTCTTCTAATGCAAAGCCAGGTTGTATTTGTGAGTGGAGGCAGCTCGGCAGAAGGTCTGAGAAGCAGCACAAATCTTCATGGAGCACTGTCGAGAAGAATAGAAGGAAATTCTTTCACATTACGAGCAAAAACATCTGTGCCTTCAATGTGGCAAGATGCAAAACCCCAGCAAACGTGTCTGTTTTGATAAAAAGCATGGAACAATAGTTCCACATTATTGTAGGAGGCTGGGGGCTGTGGGAATCAGCAGCTGAGCTGTCCCATCTCAGCCAGCACTGAGAGACTTAATACGTTCACTTGGCTTCCCCTCTCTACTGGTGTGCCCATAATTTCCATCTCTATGAAGCCAGGCATCAATAACAATGAAATTCATAGGGGTATATTTTGGAATGCTAAGTGATGAATTTTGCATCCAGGCAAGCAGCTTTCCATTAGAGTGAGTAGAAATTGGAAAAGTAGGACATTAACTTGACTGTAGGTGCTGTCCTAAGGTGCTGGATAGTTATATGTTTACAAGAGGCTTGTACTCCACATATCTCACAAAACAGAAACAGTAGGCTGGAAAGAGGAGATTTGACCAGGTCACAACCCCTCCAGTGCCTCACTTGCTCCATCTAAAAGAAATCTGCATGTCCTACTCCACAAAAACCTCCCATGTTTCTTCAGGATATGCTTATATCAGTCTCTGTGTGCAGAACTAACCTTTGAAATCAACCCTAGGGCCAATTACCAGAACAGAGCCAGGCATTGCAATTACTGTGTGTAAAAACCCGTGCTTTTCTTTCCTGCAAAATTTCAGAATAGAGCAGCAAAGTACCTTAGGTGTGGTGGCTGGCCAACAATAAACAGAAAAACTGTAATCCCTGAAAACTAATATGGTGTAGAGGGGCAGCAGAGCAAGATGAATGGAAAGCTGTGTGGTGTGTGGAGTGTTCGAGGGAATATTTTTTTTGTTGTTGTTGTTTCAAAAGGAGGTTTTTTACCCCAGGCCAGAAGCCTTTGTGTCAGGGAGACTGTCTCATTTCTCTGCTCAAAGGCTGTCAGAGATGACTGAGATTTGAAAATGCTTTCTGATGTTGACGAGGTCAAGGGAGACAGAGCTGCCTACCATCAGTGGCTGCTTCAGTGGTGGGATGGGAGGACATGTGAGAGGAAGGATGGAAAGAAACCTGTGAAATTGTTATCTCTGGAGAACTAGATAAAACAAAATAAATAGTATAAGATAAAACACTGGAGAAAGAAGAGGCACAGGTCAAACAGTAACACCAAAGTTTATGGCATTATTATTCAGCTGGAATAAGGGAAAATATCTTGGTTCCCAACTGGGGATGTTCTGAAGAGAGGGAAACTGACTGGAGGCAAAAGATATATTAATATTACTCCACTTAATCAATACATAAAATCCTCCAATGTGTTTTTTGTACAAGCCTGCTCTGCAAAGTTAACACCTGCAGTGTTTTCTGATTCCATCTAATTGTGCTTGCAATAGTTTAAATCAGGACTGCCCAAAGCAGCCAGGAATAGAATCAGGCTGTGAAAGTGGCTGCCACAGATTGCACCCATTTTGCCCAGAGGAAAGTGGGTCAATGTCACTGTCACCCTTAAAGATGGATTCTCTCTGTCCTACCTCACAAAGCAGCAGCAGGAGCCCACTTGGATCAACCTGTGATATTCCATTTAACTGCAGATTTCCAAAGTTCACAGAAGAGCCTTTCACGTGGGATGTGGTTCTCCACAAGCTGTGCTTCCCCACAGGGATACCCAGCTGGGCTGATCCCACATAACTTTGTGTCTCAAATCCATTCAGAGCAGCAAACATTTCTACAGGGCAACACACATGGCCAGCTTCAGAGAGCTGGCATTGGTTTCCAGCATACCAGTACCAATGGTAGCTGGTTTTATTATTGATTTCACAAAATCATTAGATAAAGACAAAAACTGATGTCACTATTTTTACCAGAGATTTACATTGGCCATTTCTTCACTATGTTCCCCTTATGAGCAGGCAAAGGAGGAATTGCTGATCCATGTTCCTGGGCAGGATGCACGGTTTTTCTTCAAAATCTCAACTGTGTGAACCATTTATGGCTGTGGTGTCACAAACCTCCTCCTGTTCCATAATTCCTCAGTTTACTGTGGTGCCTAGTGGCCCACAGAAGATGCTTCCCATTTGTTAATGTGTTCCTTGAGCCAGAGGAAGAGTGTAATGATGCAGTGGGAAAAGGCAATGCCAACATGGAAAGCTAAATGATTCCAAGGATTCTACCAGGTGATAAATGTCTTGATTCATGACCCTTCCTTGCTGATGACACGAGGTTTAAGTAGTGGCCTGCATGTGTGTGGGGCAGGTAAACATTTCTTCATCTACATGGGGAGAAAGACATGGGAGAAGGTGGAATGGATCCACATGTAGCTGGTAACTCTGCCCAGCCAGCTGTCACTGAGCACCAAGGAGAGCCACAGGAGATGCTCCACACCCCAGCAGCCACACAGGAGGGAGGGCATGGCAGGGAGCAGCTCCACAGGGCAAATCCCACCCCACCAGAGCCAGCTCAAGA
Source organism: Acridotheres tristis (assembly GCA_037013685.1). Classification (NCBI taxonomy): domain Eukaryota; kingdom Metazoa; phylum Chordata; class Aves; order Passeriformes; family Sturnidae; genus Acridotheres; species Acridotheres tristis. The sequence goes on along the minus strand of CM072887.1, from coordinate 108,305,038 downwards.
CATTTCCACTCCCAGATCCCATTGATGCAGGCTCATTGCAGTCCCTCCTTTCCCTGATGATTTGCACTCCTTTAGCCTTGTCACATCAGCTGTTGGAAGGGGGGGACATCCAAACCCGGATCAGTGAAAAGATCTGATTTTAAACAATGAGGATTTTTCCAAAGACCTTTAAAATTTTATGGATCTGGTTTGATGGTAAGCCAAATGCACTCTGAAACCAGTACAGCAGAGCAGCCTTCACAAATCCCAGCAGATTTGCTTTAGATAAGGAAGCAGAGGAAGGAGGGCCCCTCTTATACTCTATCTGTGAAGGTGATGTGGAACCACAATTATTTCTGCATTAATAAATTTAGGCAACAACTAGATCTGTATGAGTATATTAAATGGTGCCAGGTCTCTTTCACACCGAGCCACGTGGTGTAGGATGGTCTATGTCCATAGTATTAAACTGGACCTCCAAAACTGAGTGGCTGCATCCAAAATACCTATTGAGAATGATCTCTGGACCATGCCAAGTCCCAGACTGTGTCAGCATAACATCCAGGGCAATACTAGAAACATTACACCTGGACAATTGCAATATTTGGTCCCTATGCCTCTGGTCCATAACTGTTTGATTAGCTATTATAGTAAAAATTTAAGTTTTAATCCTTTCAAAGGTCATATTTATGATTTGGCTGAGGTTTATTCTAATTTTTTTATTATTATTCTGAACCTTTTTTTAATCTGACAGATTACTCTAAATTTGTTGTTTGGGTTTATTTTTTTTTCCTTTTCACAGCAATCCAGTCTTAGATCCTGAACCTGATTGCTCATTTCTATGTTTCTCCTATTGCCATCTACTCTCGTGCCTACCACCAGTTCTAGCATTAAAACTATTTGTATATCATGTTGTAAACTATATCAGTGAAATGACAGCAAGGGACATAAAGACAGCAGGACATGGCATTAGTCATGTGCATTGTTTGCATTAATTTGCATTAATTGTTGGCATTAATTTCTTTATTTCAAAGTGAAGACATCTCATGTTAAATCTCAAGGTGGCTTCCTGATCATTATTTTATCTTAACAGTAGGAAGGCTAAATAATCCATTGCATGACCTAAACTGAGGCAAATGAGGAAGGGGATATTGCATCTCTGTTGTCACCAAGGAAACCAGAGCAGTGACAGTTTCCACAAGCTGAGCACTCACCTCTACACCTTTAGTTCACCTGAGGTAGCAACCTGGCACTTCCATTAGGGATGGGTAAAGTAGAAGGTATAAAAATAGCAGGAGGTATAAAAATATCTTTAAAACCCATGGAATAACAGGGAGGGAGAGAGAAAGGAAATAATTTATTCACTCCCATCTACTCACACAGCTGCAAGAGGGTGGGTGATTGTAAATTAGGGTGACTGTGCCAGGAGAAAGTGAAATTCATTCATTCCAGGACACCCAGCCCTGCAGAAGTTGTTGGGTGAAAGCATCACCTGGGAAAGAGCTCCTGGGAATTTCTGAGAGAGAAGCTAAAGGCACCTTTGGAGATTTCCACTAAAAATCCTATTTGCCGTGTAAGAAAAGTAAACAAAGAGGAATAACTTTTAAAATAGGGAACTAATGTGAGGTTTCTAACTCTATAATCAGCTTAAAGTGTAAATTAAAACAACACTCAGTTCACACTTTCTTTTCTTTAATTAAAGTCACAAAAAACAGAGTTAAATATAAATGTTTCTTTGCATCTAAATTTTCCATTTGTTTCTAACTCCTTTAATTGCAACTTCAGTAATTGAGATATTTACTTCTTACCGTAATACCTCATCAAAATGACTTTAAAATATAACTCTCCTCCCTTCCTTGGGCGGAAATTTTTCTTATGTGTTTTCTGCATCTACAAGCTCTGGGACTTATCTGTGCTTATGAGGAAAGCCATTTTCTCCTTCTAATCAGATTTTACTCTGGAGTAAAATATATTTTATTTGGGATAGTTTTAGTTTATATAGCTACAATAAGCTTCCATCTGATTCTTTGATTTTATTTATATTTTTTAGGTGATCTAGAAGTATTTAGCCCACTCATTTTAAAACCAAGAAAATAAATACATAAAAGCTTTTCATATAGCATTCTATTAAAAAAAAAAAAAAATTAAAAAAGCAGCATCAGAGAAAGCAAATCTCCAACAACAACAACTTGGAGTAGGTTTACAGTTCTTCAGCCTTTGCTCTAGCCCTGGAGCCTGATGGGACGCTGGTGTCCTTGGAGGAATGGTCGAAGGAATTGCTGGGGGCCAATTGCTGATTTTATCATTCAAACACAAAATTTGTTACACCACTTTATCGGTCACAGGGAAAGCAATTATAGTGTAGTTCAATTTTCCACTCAATGACTGTGCTGGGGATCAAAGTCAGTTTTTTATGATGAAGAAAGAAATGTTTTGCTATTTTGTTTGTTATTTAAAAATAATAACAATAAAAGCTTGCATTTCCAGTAGAAGGCTGTGTTTGCCTCTGTGCCTTTTTTATTTCTGGAGATGGAACTGATTATTTTCATTTTTCTCTTGTTAAATAATCAGACTATTTTGTTGGTGGCTTGTTGGTTGTTTTTTGTTATTTTTTCTTTCTCTCCTCATTGACTAAAGTCACTTCAATGTGGAAATGCAATTGTCACACTTAAAAGCAATACAGCATTAGAACCCTAATCACAAACACTGGAAGTGAAATAGTCTGTATCACACATTTCTTAGTATGAACTGTTTCTTTTTGGTACCCTTTGAAATAAGAAATGTTCAGCATGCCCATCATTTGTTTTTATGTCTTTAGCTATCTAGAATCTAATTGTGGCCAAAAAAATCCATTGTCATGTTAATAAACAATCCATTTCAAAAAACAAACACATATATGTCATACAAAAACAAATTGGATGGGCTCCCACCATAATAGATAAGTCATCCATAGAACTCTCATTTAATCATAATTTTTTAGTTTGATTTTTCTAAAGGGATTTAAAAAGAATCAGAATAGACAACATCAGACTAAGGAAAGTGTATTTCCTCAAATGAAAGTGTGTTAATCACACTTACACAGAGCTTTTATCTTTACAAATTTTAACTAATATAATCTTCAGACTCTCCTGTACATTCAGAATTCAAGCAGTAAGGGCACAATGCTGCCATATCAAAGAAGTCACATCAATTATTTAGTCAAATATTTTAATCACTCATTCTCAGAAAGCAAAACAGAGTTTCCTGGATATTTGAAGACTTTTATTTCTTCATGTGAATTTGTTTCTTTGAAATGTTTTACCAGAGTCTCATTTCTTAGAGTGGTCACATAAAGCAGCATCTTAGACCAATGCTCAATTTCTTCTGCTCATTTTTTTTTTGTTGTTGCTGTAAAATTGCCTCTTCCTTTCTATCAAAATCAGATTTGTCCTTGCTAGAAGTAGTCTCTGTCCATGAGTGTGTTACTTTTTCTCACAGGTGTTGACTTTGTGACCTATCACTGAAACCTCTCACATTATTCAGGTTAAGCAAATGCTTAAGTTCTTCATTACAATCAGCTTCCACATAGAAAGCAATACCTAGGAAAACAATATATTTTTGAGATTATTTAAAAAACAATAGAAAAAAATTGAATTTTTTTGTTGGTTGATTGGTTTGGAGTGTTTTGTGGGTTTTTGGGTTGGTATTTTTAAGTCTTGTGATGCTTCCATGAGTGTTGTGGTTCATAGGTGAGGATGGCTTATAAGCACACAGGGTTCACTAAACTTGGATTTTTTCCATGAAGGTGTTGGAAAAAGTTTATTGCCTAACTTCTACCAAGTTTTATCTGAGCTTCTTTATGGAACTCCTATAATAGATACAGTTCAGACAAGAGATGGTAAACTGAGCTGGGGTAAAAAAATATAAAATAATAATTCCCCCACCTCCAAAACTGTTGGGAATTGTTGAAAACTTCCACTTGCCTTTTGGAATAATTTTTCATATTTTTCTTCAAAATTTCACATATATTTATTCATCCCATCCTTGCAGTTTTAATCAACATAAATGACCAAAACACAGAATTCTTAAAGGTGTGCCAGTCTGTGGGTGTTAAAGAATTTATGCTCCTTTAAAAAGAATAAAATCATAGAATGATTAAGGTTGGAAAAGCCCTCAAAGATCATTGAGTCCAATCATTAACTCAGCACTGCCAAGCCCACGCTGAACTGTGTCTCCAAGTGTCACATCCACGTTTTTTGAATACTTATGGGGAATTTTAAAAAAGCAGAGAAGAAGAAGAAAAAAAAAGAAGAAAAGGAAAAATGAAAGGGAAAAGGAAAAAAATTAAAAGGAAAAGCATACAATGAAAGGAGAAAAAGAAAAAAGAAAAGGAAAAAGAAAAAGAAAAAGAAAAAGAAAAAGAAAAAGAAAAAGAAAAAGAAAAAGAAAAAGAAAAAGAAAAAGAAAAAGAAAAAGAAAAAGAAAAAGAAAAAGAAAAAGAAAAAGAAAAAGAAAAAGAAAAAAGGGAAATTAAATCTCAAGGGGTTAAGTCTGACCTTCAAGCAATACAGCTCAGTTTGAAAAACCTCCTGCTTCAAAATATTAGCTCTGAATTAATGCTTGACAATTCCAGCTCCTGTAACAGCACAGAAAAACTCATTCACAGGCACTGTTTGAGAAACCCAATTTCATTTCATATATTTGCCTGCTTATAGTAAAAGAAAAATATAAAAATCATTACTTTGTCCTCCCCAGCTATAAAAGCAACTAGACAGCTCCACTCTGACAAATTCAAATTAGTGGAGGGTTTCTCCCACTTGGGAGGCTGCAGTCCTGGCCTGTGGTCAGAGATAAATTTTTCAGTAAACCTGTACCTGAAGTGATGAAGGGAAACCTCCCAATTTCCTCATTCACAGGTGAGCTGATAGTAAAGCAGGGTTGCTTTTTTGTTCATGCACAAAGATGTGATGCAGGGAAGGTGGGATGGGGTAGGGAAGGGGAGTCCTGAGCTGGGGAGTGTGGAACCAGGCTCATCCACCTGGATGCATGGAAATACTACTGAGTCTGTTAATCCACATCTCATAAATAATTTTTGGAAGATTCCCAATAAACATGATGAAATTAGGTTCACTGCAACAGGAAGAAGGAAAAGGTAAATATATCCTTAACCCAACAATAACCATCACATGCCAGAAACTCGCCACACTATCTTTTCAATCCCTTAAATTCCTTCTCCTGTTTCTCTTTTTTTGACTGTTTCCCCATTCAAGATTTTTTTTTTATCAAGAAAATATCAATCTCTCAAAGACCTGAGTCACTTCAGAGACTTCCTCATTAAAAAAAATATGTTATTATGGAAAGAACTTGTTATGGAATCTGGTTTAGTGGTGGACATGGCAGTGACAGATAAATGGTTGGATTCAATTATCTTGGAGCTCTTTTCCAACCTAAATGATTCTCTGATTCTGTGGTGGTGCAGGCTAAGTTTTCAAGGAAAGAGTCAGTCACTTTAGCCCCTGCTATATGTTTTTTTGTGAAAAATGTGCAAATAAATGTGGCAGTTTAAGCAAGAGGTGTGGGCTGCAGGGTATTGCTGGGAAATGGCACTTCCTCATCTGAAATGTGAGCTTTTCTCAATTATCCTCTTTAAGGATCCAGGAAATTTGTGCAATGAGAAAATGCATCTTTTATGCAAGATCACATAAAGACACAAAAGACCACAGGATGACTATCAAGCAGTTGATTTAAAATTATGGAAGAGTCATGTGGACACAGGTCTTGTGGTGGGACACAAGATTGCAGATGAAGATCAAGTTTCTGCTCCACAAAGAGCAGATGCCAAGCCCAGTGTTGTCACAGCCACAGCTGAGATCACCTCTTCTTTTGTTTTCTTTAATTTATGAAAGACTGTGCCAGCCTTTGAGGATCAGATTGGTGAACTCCAGAGATCAAAACAATGTTCTCCAAAGTGTGAGCTAAAAGCAGCAGTTTTCTGAGCTGGCAGGAAAACTCTCTAAAGCAGCTCAGAGAGTGGTTTATCTGAGACACAAGTATCATGGAATCATAGAATTATAGAATCATAGACTCACAGAATGCTTTGGAAAGGACCTTAAAAGCCATCTTGTTCCATCTCCCTGCCATGGGCAGGAACATCTTCCACTACCCCAGGCTGCTCCAAGCCCCATCCAACCTGGCCATGAACACCTCCAGGGATGGGGCAGCCACAGCTTCTCTGGCCAACCTGTGCCAGGGCCTCACCACCCTCTGAGTAACAAATTTCTTCCTAAAATCTAACCTAACCCTGCCCTCTGAGAGTTTGAAGCCATTCCCCCTTGAATTACCATAAAATGCCCTTTTCAAAAGTTCCTCTCTCGAGCCTCTTGCAGCCCTTCTCTCATGGTCAGCTGGGAAAGTCAGCTTGGAATAGTCATGATTTAAATTAGCCTGTGTGCTGTTATGGAGAAGGAGTTTCATTTTAATAGGCTGTTATACAGTGGTAGTTCAACAAAATGGTTCTCAGAATCTCATCTGAGAGAGGAGACTGGATAATGGATAAATTTATCCAATGTGCAATTCTTTCTTTGAATGTCATAAATGTTGAACTATTGTTTTCAAGTCTTACACAAGAAAGAGTAGGAATTAGCTCATGATGGGTGACTACATGGCTCACTGATTGCACAATAGTTTGGAAAGTTTGGGTTCAAATATCTATAGATGAAAGATCATAAATAAGTCATCAATGTTTTCTTGTTTTCTACTCAAAAGTACAATGGGACATTCTTACATTTATTGCAAGTACGTCATTCTTACTCTGGGCACTAGAAGGAACACTTTTGAATTCTCTTTTCAACAAAGGCTCAAGATAAAGTTGAGGGTAGGTTCTTGTTTTATACAAGCCCTCTGATAGAAACACACAGTATTGTATTATCAAGAAAAGAAACACTAATGTTTGATGACATTCCTTTGACAAGTTGTCATGTCTCAATCTAAATTAAAACCACATCTGACACACCAAAAACCTTGTCTTGATCTGTCTTGTTTGGATAGTGCCAGTCCATGATATGACCTGAAATCCATTCCTTGAGGTCATTTAGACAGACTCATTGAAACAATATATACTGGCTTCATATATTGGCTGCTGGTCAATGAAAACTCTGTCTAATGTGACACTGGAGACTCTAGCCCTGCCTGAAAGGAGTAAATGGATTTTATTTGGGGAAGGCAGGGAAGAGAGCACAAAGTCTCTCAAAGGGAAAGTTCAGTAATATGGCCCTACCTCACATGAGCAGTCCCTGTGGATCACCTCCCTCTCTCACATGGATGAGCACAGATGAGGATCACTCCAAGTAAGAGAGCACCTGACTTGTAAGAAATGAATCTTGGGTTTCCTCCTTGGTTTTGCTACGGTGTCACCTTGGGGAAAGGTCTTAGAAAGTTATGCTTTTCTTTTGCCAGGTGGAAAAAATGGGACATTCCTGTTTCAGTGGATCCACAGATAAAAACTACAGCATAGTGACTATCTCCAGAGCTGTAGGGGAAATATTAAGAAAAATCTAAATCCCTAGACCTTATTTTCAATCCTCTATCTTTCCCTGAGTACCGTGAGGTCTACTGCAAGTTAACTCACACCAGCTGATAACCCATTGGATAACCAGCCTGGCTTAGGAAAACAAGAATTATGCCCATACCAATAAATTCAATACTGCTAAACCAATTCCCCACCACCAAGGCCAGCTGGCACAGGATGGCCTACATCCATGCTCTTGAATTCCCTTAGCTCCTGATCACAATGAGACTGCATCTCTAAGGCCTGCTGGCAGAGGTACTTGGCTTTTTCTCATTTTTAAATGGACTGGGTGGGAATGAAGGGCATAGAGACAAATAACTTCCCATTCACACAGTTAAATGATATAGATTATAAAGTTTCAGTGCTTAAGAATATTTCCTGGAGCTGTTTAGTTCATGAAGATGGATCACCAGCATCCTCTCCTCCAAGTGTTTTGCCAAGGAGAGTACAAGGATGTAGTCATGGAAAGAAAGGGAGGCTCTAATCCTTTGAATAAAGTCTGTTCCTGTAACCCTAGCTGGTCATTCTTTTCCTTTCCCCTGAATTCCTCCTGCCTTGTCCCTGTCCTACGCATCTCACCAGGGCTGCTGAAGCCCACTTTCATATTTGGATCCCACTGGGATAAGAATGAAGAATTCACAGGTCTTCATGCCATGAAGATGCATTTTTTAATCCACTCTCATTACATGAAAGTCCTTGGAAAGGCATTAACATTTCCCTCTGTTTTCAGTTTAGTGTCTTGATTAAACTTCCTGAAGAAGGTTATCTATACTTGATCTGGAGGCACTGAATGTTGGAAACTCCATCCCTTGCCCTGGAAATATGTTCCAGTTCCACATTGCCCTCACAGTTTAAAACGTGTGTCTAATTCTTCATTCGAATTTCTCTGCTTCCAGCTTTCAGCCATTGGATTTTGTTATGCCTTTACCTGCCTGATTAAACAGCCTGTTAGTTCAGGGTAGTTTCTCCTTGAAAAAGTAGTGCTGCTGTGTCTTCATTTTCTTTTTGATAAGTCTGGGCTCTTCAAGTCTCTGATGATAAGATGTTTTCTCCCACCTATCTGGGAGCAATTTTCCAACCTATTTTACTGCTATTAAGGACATGAGAACATCTGTATTGTAGACCCTTTTTCTCCTTCCTTACTATTTCCCTATGGTGGTAGGCAGTATCCAGTAGGCATATTAACCTTTACAAACCTGGAACTCCCTCAAAAATACCACTGACCTGGTGTTGCCTCCTGCTATTCCCTTCTATTGAGATTCCAATCCACTGCAGTCTGGAATAGTAAAGTAAACAGTGGCAGAGATGGGCATGGGCTCTTCAACTCTTCCACAGAATCACAGAATCCTGGAATGAATTGGGTTGCAAGATCATCCAGTTCCATCCCCTGCCATGGAAGTTCAACAGCTATGCATATTGAAAGAAAAGAAAAAATATTTTAAACTAACCAAACTTCAGTGAGAGAGGAAGTCAGACCTGCTGTACCTGTTCAATTTATCCTGGGAGGAGATGGAATGGAGTGGACGTTGTCACAGACACTGCACCTCTTTCACATGGAGCACAAGCTGCTTTGAGGGATTTTCACCTGAGAGCCCAAGCAGGTTGTTGTGTGGGGGAAATGTGGAAGGGATTTCAGTTCTCACATTTCCACCTTCAGTGCTCCACACATCTCCAGCACCTGTTTTCAAGGCTGTTTTTAATGAAAGGAGTGTGGATGTTGTTACAGTTAGGTCAAACTTTCTTATACCATATTTTTGACAGAGATTATTTCAAATGCTGATGCATTTCACTATGAAAAAGACCCCTGAATTACTTCAGGCAGTGTTTTCCATCATGATTTGGGTCACAACAAAATTAAAAAGACAACTTTACTTGCTCACATTTTCTGCAGGCACAGGAACTCTTGGCACTGATTTGTCTCATTGACTTCAATGGCTGAGCCTTTCCTCCCAAAAGCAATCCAGATTTCCATCTATGAATTATTTCCATAAGGTCAGGACATGTTATTTTATACAAAGGCTTTCCTGGAATCCCCCTCTGGAGCTCCTAGCACTTGCCCTCCACAAGCCCCTCATCTAAGGGTAGCAGAAGCAGTTTGGCTGAATCAAAAGGGGCATGTGAAATATTCCAAAGGGGTAGAGTTGAGATTCCAGGTGTGGCATCTCCTCTTCAGAACAGGAACAAGATATTTACCAGGAATTCAGAATGGAACTTTACAACCAGGTGATAATCTAAGAAAAAATCCTCTGTCTCAGCCAGTCCCTGACTTGCAGGAGATACCAAGTCACCCTTTACACGTATGAGATGTGGTATTTAAGCTGATGGGGGGCAGATTTAGATTAGATATTGGGAAGGAATTCTTCCCTGTGAAGGTGCTGAGCTCCTGGCACAGATTGCCTAGAGAAGCTGTGGCTGTCCCATCCCTGGAAGTGTCCAAGGCCAGGCTGGATGGGGTTTGGATCAACCTGGTCTCATTGGAAGATATCCCTGCCCATGGCAGGGGGTTGGAACTGGATGCTCCTTTCCAACCCAACCATTCCATTCCATAGCCTGAGATGGACTGAATCCCCTCTCAGTTTAGTTACTAAATCTGATCCAATATTTCCAAGCACTTCAGCCTCACAAAGGCACAGGTTGTTTTGAAATGGTATCACATGTTCTTAATAATTTTAACATTCAGTGCATCAATAAAGATTGTGTCTTGTGTTTGGTTCCTCCTCGTGCTGGAACAGCCTGCACTATGCAGAAACCCAGGCTTGAACTATCATCTATTTTCTTACATCTATAGGTCTTTGGAGGTTGAGACTGCCTTCAGTTGTCTGACAGTAGCTATGAATAAATGGGAAACACTTATTTTTATTCATTTACATGAAGAAGAAGAGGTAGAAGGTTCAAAAATGTGATGTTAAGCTCCCCAAAGACAGAGCCTCCTGTGCTTTTCTTGGTTTAGAAAAAGGTGTTTTTAGTAGTTTGTGTAGACAATTGTTTTGCAAGTGTCTATTTGAAGTACAATTGGATAAAACTCTGGATGTTATATGATTTTATGAAATTCCTATGAACTCTGTACTTACTTGCAAACAGTTTAATGAACAAAATAATTTCCTTATCACCTTCATTTAGCCAGTCACAAAGCCCAATTTCTTTGTTGTGTGCAAGAGCTGCAGGTTCTGTGAGCAATACAACTGTAAACAGCACTAAAAGTAAGCATGAATGATTAGCTGCAGAGTGGCAAATTTAATTTGAACAGTTTTGACAGGTTGTGTTGCTTGGGTTGAACTTGAAATAACATCTTGACATATCAGTGGTTCTTGTGCTTTTCCAGGCTGAGTCGTTCCTTAAGGTGTTGAGTCATATAACTTGATGATGGAGTGTCAAACATAATGTGTTAAACCTGAAGAAAGAAAATAACACATACCATGATGATCAGCACATGTTAAAATATGTTTTACTGTTTCTAATTAAAAAGTGTAGATTTTCAGTTATTTCAGTTCAATCTACAGCAGCAGATTTGAAATATCCCCGCTGTGCAAAGCAAAAGGTACAGACTGTTTTAAATGGATGGGGAAAAAAAAAACAGATTAAGATATTTCCATTTAAATTAAACAATAGTTTATGGTTTAGGGATAAATAGTTTAATGTGTTTCTATGAAGCTAAGAATACCCTCAAATGAATTTCAAGCCAAAATATCAACACCAAAAATGTTGAGCAGAATAAAGCCCAGTAAAAAGCATCCACTGGGAAGTATGTGATGTCGAGTGGCTTAGTGGTATTTGCATGCAAGGAGATGGCAGCTGTACAAGTGAGAGATAACAGAAGAGTTGAGACGGAGAGCAAAATTTATCATAACATGTCTAGTGATGATTAAAAGCCTGTGCTTATTAGATGCATAAAATGTATTACTAAATCATTTTTGGAACATATAATTTTCCAATTATTTATGCATCACAGTAATTAATGAGAGGAGGGACAGAGTCAATGATTCACTGTGTAATACATATGGTAGTTACCTGGGGAGGAAAAAATTACAGTGCTACCAATTATTTGCTTTAATGTTTTTGTAATTATGCCCTACACCCAAGTTGAAAATTTCTTTAATTCTTTTTTAAACCCTTCATTCCCAACAATGAAAATGCTTTCTTTTTAGCCTTCAATTAAGTCTAATTTTTAAACTGCCATCCAAGAAATATACAATGCCATAAATGCCTTGTTCCTTTTTATATTTTGCTGGCAACGGTCTGCAAGTATGAAATCTTGCCCTTCAAGCATCTTATTGACGAACTAATTTAGCCACTCTGAAGGATGATCTTCTGTTTAATACACGTGGCTTGGATTTGCACAATCTCAGGTTTGTTGTACTTTAGTCTTAAGTTTTTAACTGCAGGAAAATGAACCCAAGCTCTTGCTGTTTTTCACCAGGTAGGACTTCATTTCTGTGTGTGGGAAGGGAAAAAGAATTTGGCTTTCAGTAGAGTCACAGAAACATAGAATCACAGATTGGTTTGGGTTGGAAGGGACAGTAAAGAGCATCTCATTCCATCTTCCTGCCATGGGTAGGGGCACCTTCCCCTATCCCAGGTTGCTCCAAGCCCTGTCCAGTTTGGCCTTGAAGATTTCCAGGGATGGGGCATCAAACAACGAGTCAAATCCCTCCAATATTGTCTGTTGTGCCTTATGGAAGTGCTGGCACTGGAATAAAATTGCACCATTCCTAAATGTTTGAGCGTTTTTCACATTCAACAAAATCAGCCTGTGAAATATCTCTCAGATGCTGTTCATGACCTTGCACTAGGGATTATTCCCAGAAAACAGTCTAGATGCGTCCATCCAGTTTTGGAAAAATAAACAAAAATTACGTGAAAACTCTTTCCTGCTAATTTTCCCCAGGAACAGAGCACTCCCAAGATTTAGGTGGACACTTTGAACTTAGCTAATACCACACTTGACTTGACCACACCAGAAAACCACCCTTGATTTAAGCAGAAAGAGCAAAAGTCCTGCATACTTAATCCCATACTTAATCCCACTTCCACCATTCTTCACTTCACACTGAGACCCCCTGAAGGCTCCATGCTGTCACACACAAAACATCTGAAGGGATCTTTCCTCTTTCTGTTCCCACTCAAAACAAAAGTTAGAGCAATTTTTTTCAAAAGACCAGGCTGCATTTCCCTTAGAACTGTCAGCATTTGGGGATGACATGATTTCCAGGGACTATACTGGAATTTAGTGACCTGATATGAACTTTTCCCTTGCTAGGAACTCTGTTCTAACAACCTCAGTTTGCTGACAGCTATGACAGACAGAAGTCATCTCTTTTCTGTGGGCTGGACATGATGTTGCCAACATCATGCATCTCCCACAGGACAAGAGAATGCATTTCCTCTGAGCCACAACCAAAAGCCTTTCTCAGAGCAGGCTTAGTAGTGTTTAAAGGATTTATTTAATTCTTTTCCCTTTAATAAATGAGCTTGGAGGACTAGACTTTCCTGTGAAGAAGATATAAAAAAAATTTTAAAAATAAAAACTGTAGCACATTTTGGCAGATTATGTGGGTGGTATATGAATCAATAAAGCTTCCAGCTATGCAAAGCCTTTGGGTGCATTGTGATGTTTGTTTGTTTTTTATTTATTCCAAACAGAACGAAATATGAATAGTTTGGTGGGTTTTTATATCTGCCAAGAAATGAGAACATAACCCTCCCCCTACCCTTCCTTCCTCCCTGTTGTAAGTGTACCCATACCAAGCATTTATTTACTGCAAACATCCGTAAGGAAAAACTACTGATGATAATGATGGAAAAATATTCTTGAGAAGCTTCCCTAAATGTCTGCTCAGGCATATGTTTGGGACATGTTCTGGAGATTAAATATCTGTGTCCCTAGCTGAGTCTGCTGTTGGGCTAAGGACAGCTTGATGGAGGCAATGACAAAGTCAGTAGAGACCTTAACTGATCCCAAGTAATCCAACACCTTTTGGGTTGCTGGTGTAATCCTGATTTCGGGCAATAAAACCTTGTCCATGCTCTAAATTGTCTGTGGCAGGAATAAATTCAGGGTGGATTTTTGTCTTTGTTTTTACCTAAGCTTTTTAGTGTGCTTTTTTTGGCCAGAGCTGATTGCTGGCTCCAGCCTAAATGGAGCTGTCCCAGTGCTTCTGCCTTGAGGTTTTAAGTGCATGAAAGGTACCAAAAAGTGTCTGTGCTGGCCAAAAACTGTCATAAGGAAAACAAGATGTGCTACTAATTCTCACAAATTTTTCCTGGTCTGCTGTAGTCCATATTTGAAAACAAAAGCTTCAGGTTAGAGTTAGAATAGAATAGAATAGAATAAGAATAAGAATAGAATAGAATAGAATAGAATAGAATAGAATAGAATAGAATAGAATAGAATAGAATAGAATAGAATAGAATAGAATAGAATAGAATAGAATAGAATAGAACTATTTCAGTTGGAAGGGATCTACATTTGGTCCAACTGCCTGACCAGTTCAAGGCTGACCAAGACATGTTGTTAAGGCACTGCCCAAATGCCTCTTAAATGATGTCAAGGCTTGGACATCAACCCGCTCTCTAGAAAGCCTATTACAGGATTTGAGCAGCCTCTTGGCCATGAAAAACCTCCCAGTGTTCAATGTAAACCTCTCCTGGTACAGCTTTGAACCATTCCTATGTGTCTTATCACTGCATGCCACACAGCAAAGATCAGCACTGACCTCTCCACTTCCCCCCCTCAGCAAGTTGTAGAGACCAAAGAGGGAAGACCTTGCTCCCATATTTCATAAGAATATGAATAGGGGAAAAAACAAACCCAAACCAATAACATAATAGCCATTGCTTTCCAAAGACTTTGCAAGGAACTTTCCATTCTGCAAGGATACATCCATGGAAAAGAATGCAGACAGGACCCATGCAGTCACCAAAATGATGGATATCTCACCCAGAAAAGAGTTCAAGGCTCATGTCCTTGTCAGTGATGAACACTTGCATTTCAACAGCCTTCTCAAAAAGAATGAAATGCTGTTGTTGTAACATCAAGATTCTTTAAGGAACTTATCTTCCAACCAGAAATTGACCACTTTCAATATTTTATATTTTTGTTCACTCTGGGAATGCAAGTTATCTGGAGATGGAATAATGGACCATTTAGGTTCAGAAAGAGATTTAGATTCAGAAATCAATGCAGACCTGTATAGTCCCTGATGTTCAGGGTGGGCAGCAGCCACCACTAAATTTACATTTCCCAAACTGAAAGGGCAGTTAATGGGACTCAAAACTGGACAAAATGGATGACATTTACTTTCTTTGCAATGACAGAAATTAGGCTAATCATCATAATAGTCCTCTTTGATTTAAAATATCTAAGAGCTGCCTATAATTGGGAAATAATTGGAACTGGCTGGTGGAAATTAATCAATTTTATATGTAGAGGTCGATGAGAACAAAAATTGGGGAATAAGACAATATGTGTCATGAAGCAGCACAGTCCTTGAGGATTGAATGTCAAAGTGAGAATCATCAGAGTGAGACTGGAAGTCTATGATGAAGCAGTTGGTGTCCAGGGTGACTTCCTGGATTTTCATCGAGTCAAAGGACTGAAATTGGTTGAGGGTAAAAATTATGCCTAAAAAGCAGCTAAAATTGATCACATGACTTGCATTTTAGTAGTTTCACTTCTGAGAACCAAGCTGAATGAGGAAGACGACAGCAATGAGATCTTGAAAGTGATGGAAAGTGAACCTCATTCCATGCTTCAGCTCTTTACTTAGATTTTTGAAGAATGCTACAGAAGCCTTACAACTTTTGGCTGTGTGGCTGAAGTGAATTGACAAAAGGCTGCATGATTTAGTGGAAAAGAAACCTAGGACATGGGCAGAAATTATGGATATTTTGTTTGGTGATTTTTTTTTCCAGTTTATTAGCATTGAGGTCTTTCTTGAAGAAAGTGAACAGCTGGAGATAATATCAGCAAGGGCAATTGGTGAGGAATCAGTCTATAGTTTATGAGGTCAGATTTAGAGGGTTATATGCAGCAAAGGTGGATACAGCTAGACTGTGCCAGCTGGTCTAGAATGCAATTGTGGAATGATTTAGGTTGGAAGGTGCCTTATAAACAATCCAGTTCCAGCCCCCTTCCAGGGGCAGGGACACCTTCCACTAGCCCAGGTTGCTCCAAGCCCTGCCCAACCTGGCCTTGGACACTTCCAAGAACAGAGCAGCCACAGTTTCTTTGTGCCAACCTGTGCCAGGGCCTCAGCACCCTCACAGGGAAGAATTTCTTTCTAATATCCAATTTAAGTCTCCCTCTTGCAGCTTAAGGACATGCCCTTGTCCTGCTACTACATGTCCTTGCTAAAAGCCCCTCTCTGACTCTCTTGGAGCCCTTCTAGACTGGAAGCCCTTGGAAGGCTGATAAGGAAGCCAAGAAGCCAAGATATTGCAGCAGGATTCTATGGGTCAGCAAAGACACAGCATTTTTATGGTGTGCATTTTTACTTCCCCTTAGCATTGAGACAGAATCCTTGTTTACTTAGGAACTTCTGGAAGCTCAGATTTTATTTCTCTGTCTTTGAGACACACAGATAATTTTTTGAAATCTGATCCTAAGTGATCTGACAAACATCAAAAAATGATAGAAACTGGACCAGCCATTACACCTGTTATTACCTACTACTACTTTTCTACCTAAGGTTATTGCATAACTGCTTCTATCCGATATTAGTTCATCTTTATGCCTTTTGTTTCCACCTCTCCTCCTTCCTTCTCCTCTTCAGCAACCCTCACAATACCTTCTCCTGCTTTTGTCAGCACAGAGCAGTGCACTGTTATTAATGTCTCCTCTCATTCCCAGCCTTTTCTGCATCTCTTTCCTGTTGTTGCCTCCAGTGACATGCCATGATGATAATGGGATGCAGTGCCACTGGCATGCTACCCCAAAGCCCTGCAAGGACTAGTTCAGAGGTACAGAATTGCTTAAAAAGCCAGGAGCTTCTCTACCCAAGGGGAAGAAACAGCGATTGCTTGCTGCGTCAGGAGCTGAATGCTCCTTGCCACTTCCTAGCAGAGCAGTTTAGAATCAAGCTCCACTGGATGATAATTGTTTTAACTACCATTGTGGCTCTCTCTTTTATCCAGGGGCATGGCTGGGGAGGATGGGTGAAGTTGTGCAACTGATGTCTGCCTAATTTGCAGGGTATTCCTAATTGGTTGGGATAGATCACCCTGCCCTCCCTTCTCTCCCCTCCCCCCACGGGGATTCAGCTTGAGCCTTCACTTTACAGCTTTTCCAAATAAGTTTATGCTTTCTTTACACACAATCTGCATAAAAACAAAGCCCCCAATGCAAACATCATCTGAACACAGCCAAGATTAGAAACTACTTCATTTTGTTACCAGGAAGGCCATAAAAAATCAATAAAGCAAAATAATGTACACTTATTATAAAACAGAGCTTTGCAACAAATGCAGCCCAGCTGACAAAGTCTTTACAGAGGGAAGATTTGTGATAAGAATGGCCATTCAACTTCCTTGTGTAGAAATGTATCATAATCATATTCCCTATTGAGATATTTTAAAAGGCTGTTCAGGTAGCTTGTAAACACAGACTCAATTGAAGAAAGGATGTTCTGTCTCTGAAGAACAAACCACAGCCCCTGAATGAGCTCGGTATGGTTTTCTGCACTGACTCTACTGGGATGATAGAAACTTCAGTGATCACAGAACCCCAGAACGATTTGGGTTGGAAGGGACCTTAAAGACCATGGGCAGGGACGCCTTCCACTATCCCAGGTTGCTCCAAGCCCCATCCTCCCTGGCCTTGGACACTTCCAGGGATAGGAATACTTTGCCCTACTTGAGCTGGGAGCCAGCTAGACGGAGCTGAGAGCCAGCATGAGGGAGCAGAGCATGACTAAATGGGGCATTGCTGTTGAGCTGGGAGCCTCAGCTGCATACAGCTGGGAACGTGTTCTGATATGATTCCAAACCGTAAATCTCCACCTTTCCCCTTTTGGTTTCTGTCTTAAAACTGGATTTCCTCAGCACAGGGAATTGAAGGGTTTGACTCCTTCATTTCCCTGTTTCTGATATTCTTTGCCTCTGGAAATCATCAATAAACTGTTTCAACTGACTTACTGGGCATTAATGAGGACAATAAATTTCCACACATTAAATTGCTAATTGTATCAATAGATGTACTCTACCATCGGACCAACAATTTTCACCCTATGGCCAACTTTAGTTTCTTTCCAATTTATTTAGTTTTATGCAGAACTCTTAGTTGTTCATTGAGACATACTCTGACATAAAATCTGAAAACCCCTAAAAAGCATTTGAAGATTCAGTGTTTCCACTATCACTTTGGCTCTGTACCAGTGCTGTACCAGTGAGAAGTCCTTTTGGACTGATAATCTATTCATCATGTCCTGCAGCATCATTCCCTGCTTCTCTTAAGAGTTCATCTAATCTAGTGGTGCTGTTGTCAATTAATGATGTTGAACATTGTCTGCTGGTGCTTACAGATTCACTCAGATTATGGATTTTGTTCCATTTCTTTTATAGTTTCCAAAATGTAAGTATTTTTTAATTTTTTTTTTCACTGAAAACATATACAACTCCTTATGCTGTGCTTGCAGAACTGTGGCTTAAATCTGAAATGAGACAGGCAACAGAGTTCACTTTTCCTGTAGACTTCAAATTTTTCATCAAGTGAATGGTATAAAAAGACAAGTTCCTAGAGGAAGTCAGGAGTTTCCTCGTTAAATCCTTATACGTAGACAAATTTTTGATTTTGTCAAAATTAATTTTGTCAGGTAATGTATTCACCTGTTCTTACAGAAGCTGCAGAAGCAGTTTCTTGCATCAGGAACAGAATTGCTGATCACCCACTTTGAAAGATCTTTTGGCTGGTGCTTGGGGCATTTATCTGTGATGTGAAAAAATGCAGTAAAAATCCCTAGTCTGCATGAAAGACAGTACTAACCTGAATCTTAATCTCTCCCACCACAGCTATCCAGGGCTCACACTGTTCATATACTTTATTAGTTAGCAAAGAAATGATTTTATTTTTCTACAGGGCTGATGCCAACTATTCTAATAGCTTAAGGGATTTTATTTATTTTCCTCCAGGATCCTATCACAGTGTGATTTCTTCTCCAAGTTTTGGCAGGTAGGCAGGCAGCCAGAGTAACCATGAGTGATTCAGATGATAAAATAAATGCACCCTCATTTAGTCTGAGAGTCTTAAAACTCTTTTTGTGCTGTCTGAGTTGAAATCTTGGTTTGTGCCTTCTGATTTTTGGTGGAGTATAGTAACCACACTACAGGTTCTCATCTGAATTCTGCTCCTGGGAGTTTGGCTGGAGGAACAAGTTGCTGGCTGTCAATGCAGGCTGGAATTTTGAGACATCTTTAGCTACCCTGTCATTCCTGAGCTGCCTGTTTAAGGCAGATCAGCCCCCTCTGAATATCACTGAGCACACCTTACTTGGGAAGTTACTCTTCTCTTCATGCAGAGAATGATTTAAGGACACCAAATCCTGCACCACACGAAGCAGATGTACTACAACCAAAAATTAATTATGGAGGAGATTTAGGAACATTATATATATCTGCAAAACTTAAAGCCCAGCCATAAGACCTGGGTCAAGAAAATGCCACTGTGATCTATGTGATCCAAGGCTGCCAATGCAATGTCCTCACATAATTCAGCAGAGGAGCCATTCTTTGGTAGTAAACTCTGATCCAACTAAGTGGGAGTGCCTCATCCATCTGGATATTTCTTTATGACTTTAAAAAAAAGGAAATAAATGCATTTGGAGAAGAGGGGGGACTTGTCAGGGATCAGTTTAAAAGAAGGGATTAAA
The DNA here is from genome assembly GCA_037013685.1 of Acridotheres tristis. Classification (NCBI taxonomy): domain Eukaryota; kingdom Metazoa; phylum Chordata; class Aves; order Passeriformes; family Sturnidae; genus Acridotheres; species Acridotheres tristis. The sequence continues at coordinate 108,285,652 of CM072887.1, read as the reverse complement.
AGCACTTCACACAGCCCCGAGGGGAAGCAATAGTCTACAGACATTGGAAGATTGCAGGTTCTAAAGACTGAAAATAAACATACAAGGTACTAGGAGAGGGTTTCGTTGGATCCCCTTTTCCCATGTGAAATTGTGGGTGAATTTCTAGATAAACTTGTTTTGAGGGTGAGCTGTTTGCTTAGAACAGTGTTGTAAGAAACTGCGTGAGAATTTAAAAAATGCTAGGAGAGTGCCTAGAAAAATAAGTGTGAATTGACTGTAGAATGTAATTGTATCCAGGCTTGGAGATAATTTAGCATAATCAGCTTTTTCCATCCATTACTAGGAGGATATTGTGCATTATTAAAAGCAGAAACTTCTGGTCACTTGACTATTGGTGTCTTACAGCTGTAAGGACGTGAATGGTAGGTGTTAAAATCAGCCACAGGAGGGCTCTTGCATTATTTCCCTGCAAGCTTTTAAACATATTGAGGATAATGAAGGAGAAAGCCTATTCAAGCAAGGATAGACAGAGACTAAAATGATCAAGTCAATCCGTGCTCGAGCTCCTGTCAGTATGGACAGGAAAGGAATGCTCTGATTCATGAATAGTTCACTGTGCATTTCAGCTCATCTACTTGCAGAAGCAAAAGTGATTTCCCCTTTTGTGATTTTAGCTGGATGCCATGCTCCTCCAGTTACAGGTTCAGTGTGTACAATGGAGGTCTGGGTATGAGGACTGAGAGAAAGATTGAGTTTCCAAGGCAGTGCTAAGCAACTGCTCCAAATTTTCCAGACATCTAAATTTGATGCTGTTCTATTCATTTCTAAAGCACTTTTTCTCATTTTTTGCTTGTATTGCCTCCACTGTGGCTTGAGGACCATCAGTCAGTGGTACAATGATTTCATAGAATGGTTTGGGTTTGAAAAGTCCTTAAAATTCATCTCATTCCAACCCCCTGCCATGGGTGGATACAACTTCCTCTATTCCAGGCTACTCCAAGCCCCATCCAACCTGGCTTTGGACACTTCCAGGGATCCAGGGGTAGCCACAGCTTCTCTGGGAAACCTGAGCCAGGGACTTTGCACCCTCTCAGGGAAGAAGGAGTTCTCAATATTGTCAGACTAGTTGTGAAATAGGGCCTTTTCCAAAGGAACCGACATCCTCACTGGAGCTGGCTCAATTCTTATCTGCTTTCTTTTTTCCCTCTGGATATTCCCTCTTACCCTATGTTAAATTTAGTGGTGCTGGGAGGACCTTCTTACCAGTCCTGATCTCAGGCTTCCTCTTCATCCAAGGGGTACCCAGTCAATCTTTCCAAGTGTACAGACATGAGGCAAATTCATCTTCTTTTCTCTGAGGACATCCCTATTAGAATTTACTCTTCCAGAAAATCTGTTTCCTGCACACTCCTCAAGATCATTCATATCCAAGTGCAGGGATCAAAATAATCCGTTCATATTTAAGGAAGAGTCTTTCTTGCTCTGCTTTGGTCATACTTTCCATGTGAAGCATTTGGGGATAGAATGGGTGCTTAGAGAATTGGTTTCCTGTTGCCCTGATCCAGAGGCAAGATTTGACAGCTTTTTTGGACACCTTCACAGTAGTATTGGAAAATTTATTTCCAACTACAGCTCTGAATGAAACAATGTTGAGAATTTACCTCTGATCTATTCTTCCTCATCTGAAACTTTTTTTTTTTTCACTAAGTGGAAAGAGATAACTCATCTAACAAGAATTGTTGCTCTAGGAGTCAACATCCAGCCACACTCATAAAATATCCTCTATTTCTACTAAATAAGGAAATTCAAATTAATAAACAAATTAATGGGAATCTCAAATATTGAAGAAATAGATTAATAAATAAACAGATCAATAAATTCTTAGTTTTTAGTTGGGTGCCTCAATCTGTCCATGAAGAGATCAAACCACCAAGACATTTTTTTATGGTTTGAGACAAAGGAGGACAACACACTGTTTACACATAAAACTATATTTTTTCTTTTTCCAGAAGTTCTGCCTTTGCCTATCTTGGCAAACATCTTCTGTTACAAAGCTTGCTTTTGGTAACATTTTTCCATGGAAAAAGCATTTCATCAGATAATGCATGACCAGCTCTTTAGGATACAGTTTTTCTGACTGAATCCTTCCTGGAGCACTAAATGCTTTTTTTTTTTTTTTTTTTTTTTTTCTGGATTACCTACATTCTTAGAAGCATTTACCCCTTTGGGTGTTAAGATTGAAAGGAAAATCCATCCACAGGTGCCAATGTCAGGGATGCGAACCGTGGGAGACGCTGTGCCGTTTGTACATCTGCACCTGGCCTGTTTCACAAACCATCTCCACCACTGCAGCCTCTGGCATTTATCCCCTTTCCAGGCCCGTGATGGTTTTTTACAACCCCCCGAGGCCCAACATATCTGGCCATGGGGACAGCAAGTCACCAAGCAGCAATGAACAGCAACCATGTGCAGAGAATTCCTTCAGACGCTCTCCCCCCGCCCCGATGCCTCTGCTGCTGAATGTTTGCTCTTTCATACTTGGTTGGAGAATTGTGTTATCTCCGTGGGATGTGAGATGTGGCCGGGCTCAGCGCGGGAACGCCGTCGCCCTCCTCGCACGGCCACCACACCGCCACTATGGCCAGCAATGGGGGCTCTTCTTGGCCACGAGAAATGCAAAGAGAGAAATGAATAGAAGAAATAAATAGAAAAAGGAGAGGTGGGGAAAGGAAGTGGGAGACAAAAAGGGGAAAAAAGACAGAGCTAGTTTTTTTTTTCCCCCCATTTCTTCTCCGAAGGAAGCAGCAGTGTCTCCTTGCAGAACGACAACCCTCAGGATACAGCAGTTGTCTTCAAATCTGTGACCATAAAAAATCATTATCTCTGTGAAATACAGCAATTTGGGAGATAATCAAACAGTGACCAGGGGGCAGAGCTGCCAATCTGAAGGATTATGCTCTGTGCATGCTTGATTCTGTCTGACCTTCCTCCGAGCCAGCTGTCAGCTTGGCGAAAACGCACACGGATCGACTCAGGGCACATTCATTAGACTGTCTTCGGTGAAGAAGTCATTTGCATAAAACCCCAGCTTTCTTAATTAGTACTTCATTTTTCCCTTGACTTATTTTGTGGCTAAGTTCACTTGCCTTTTTTTTTTTTTTTAAACTTACTGAAAAATAAAATGGGGGAGGAGATTTCCTTTTTTTTTTTTTTTTTTTTTAATGTGGGGGCAGGAGGGAATATGACTTGCAAATTAACTCAGTGATAATTAGCCTATTAACATTTTCAGAGATGTAGGAGGTTTCCAAATGTTAAAAAAAAAAAAAAAATGAGAAGGGGGAAAAAAAGTGTGCAGGGGAATACTGGAGTTGAAATTTATTATTTAAATTTCTGGACTGGCAATATTGAAATGTTGGAATAGAAAAAGAGTCCATGGTGAAAATTTTTCTCCTTTTTTTACAATGATGCATACTTTTTCACATTCACCTAGGAAAATGATACTTCATCATTCCCATGGAAAAGAAATAGAACTTTTCTGTGCTGTGAGAAAATGAAAAATTTTCTTCTACTACATGTAGTGAATTGTTTGGGTGAAGAAAAAGTTGACCACCTACTGCAGTTTTACCTAGACTTCTCTTGTTTGCACCAATAATGCTTTTCACATCCCCTAAAAGATTTTAAAAATAGTTGTGTCAAAATGAATGGCAAAATGTTGTATGAGTTCAAAGTATTCAGTTAAGATGCACCACACTTTACTGATTTAAGATTGTTTTGTGATTGCTGAGAACAAACAAGCCACAGGAATGATGGTCTTGTGTTACAAGTTTCAGAGAGGAAAAAGAGATGCCAAATTAGTGCAGACATTATCAAATTTGCTCTTCAGTTCAAAGTGGATGCTAATAATGCTTGTTCTCTGTTTGATATTCTGCTCCTGCCTGATGTAGGAAGGTGTTTCCGAGTGCTCCTAAGTTTAATCACAAACTAGTTCAACTTACATTTCAGTACTGCTATCAGGGCTTATTGCACAAGGAGAGGGAAATCCTGAAGTCCAAGCAACACCCCTGTTACTCACTGACAAATCATAAAATAAGAGGTGATAGCAATACACATTCTAGCACGCTGCTTCTGTGACAGAATTCTGTTTGAAATCATGAAAAGGCAGTAAAGCCTGCTGCCAAGTTTTGTAATTTCCTTTCCATCATGTGAGAGAGCAAAAATGTAACTGGGAACATCTTTATTTCAGACATATATTGCAGCTCTCCTATGTTTTTTAATTTAAAAATTTGGTTTTACAGTTCTTTTCCAATATAAGGCTTGCAAGGAGTTTCGAGACAGGAAAGGTAGCTGCTGTCAATATATTCAACATCCCTAAATTTGAAGAATCTGGACCAGCCTTTGGAAGACAAAAAAATTCAGGTGTTTATTAGTGAAATGAATAGTGCCAGGACTTTTTCTCCCGTCCTCAGGGCAGGAAGCTCAGACTGGTGTGTGTGTGTGCAATAGTGAATTGCCTCAGCCTCCAAAACAGCATAAATGCATCCAAACTGCCTAAAAAGAATTGTCCTTGGCCCACATCAAGAGCCCAGATATTCAGTGAAATCATCTGGGGCAACACAAGTTAGCCTGGAACAAAACCACGCTGAAATCTGTTCTGGATACAGAACGGTGTGAACAGCCACAGTTTAGTGCCTGTGTCCACTTCCTACAGTGCTTCATTTACTCGGGCAGCTGTACCCTCAGCTATTTCCATTTGGGAATTAAAACTAGTTCTCAGGTCCATTTCAGATTTTGTTCACTGGGGTGTTACAAGCAATATACTTGAGTAGGTACCTTGAAAACCTATATATGTGTATTTATGATATTATTAAAGAGGCAGATTAATGAAATATCCTGAAGACTGTGCATGTAGGCTTTTAATAGACAGAATGCACACAACAACATGTCAATCTCTTGCTTTTGTGAGTTATAGATTGGTATAAATTAATTAACAGAAGTGAACTACTTCCAGATTTCACCGGTAATGGCCTGTGCCAGAGGACTTCCACAGTGCCAAACACACGTTTTATTTCCTGTCTGATGTCTAATAAAAGTATTTCAAGTGCCCCAAGAACATCTGTAATTATGGAAGTCAAATGCAAAGAGCAAAGAAGTCAATAGAAAGATTCTAAGGTTTACTCCAGCCTTTCTTGCACTTTCTACCAATTGTATCTGGAAGTTTACGAAGACCTAACAGAAAAAGTCTAATCTTCAAAGATTTTTATTGTTTATTGTAGACTAAGGACAAGCTACTGAATACTAGAAACTTCCCAGTAAAGCTGTATCAAAATATAAAAAATTCCAAAAATAAAAGTCTATGCAGTTTCATTCACATAGAAAGAAAATGTCATGGGGAAAAGCTGTCTTTTAGAGCTCACTAATGTGCCAGCCCTCTGTAAATTGCACTACACTCATCCTCAGTAAATTTGGGATATATCCAATGCACTCAGCCTCATAGCATTTAAAATCTCTTGTCTGTAGACTTTGATGGACTCCTGTAACCTTCTGCTACTCTGGGAAAATGTACTAGATTGAAAAGGATAAAAATTGATTTCGTTATTAGACCAAAAGATTCAGCAGTAATTCCCAATTTACTTACTAGGGACAATCTAAATTCTAGTTCTAACCTTTCCACACTACTTCTATGCCCTCTCAGTGCCACCACACTCAGCAGATGTTTTCATTCAGCTCTTAGGCACCAAACATCAATTCTAAGACTTTCAGCACAGACCTATACGTACTTCACTCATGTTATTCAGAGTTCTGTCCTTATTCTATTTCCCTCTGAATTAAAGCTGCAATTCAGAAAGGTCAAGTTCTCAGATGTAAATAAAATATTGTTCCTATGACACATTCATATAAGTCCAAGAGGAGTCATCAATCACTGCTGGTTGATTCAGTACAGTTACAGCAATTTTAGGTCCTTATGAAAGAATTCATTTTGTATTCCCAGTCTAGGCAAAGGTCATCATATCTAACTTTTCCAATACCAAAATTAGGCATTTAGTCTGAAGTAGTCAGCTATGCACGTGCTGTAGTTGAAAGGAGACAGATATGAAATATCAAGAAATAAATAAAATGTAACTAAAAAAGGCACCAGTTCTGTGATGGGATGAATTGCTCTCCCTGGGATCTTGTCTCTCCTTGCTGACCACTGAAGCCTGTTTTGACAGATAACTTAGTGAAGAAGAATTATTTCTAGGAAAGAACAGTTCAGTGGGATGGGTCAAGAGTTTAATTGCTTGATTACATGGTACAGACAATCTTGAAAGCTTTCTTATCACTCTAGTAATTTCAATGTAAGAAAATAATAATTATTATTGCTACTAATTATTATTATTATTATTATTATTATTATTATTATTATTGCTATTTTATCTTGGTACATTTTGAGTTGGAAGGAACATATAAAGTAATTTAGTCTATCCCCTCTTCAATGAGCAGAGACATCTTCAGCTAGACGTGGTTTCTCAGAGCTCCATCCAACCCGACCTTGAATGTTCACAGAGATGGGCCCGTTTTCAAACCCATTTTCTGTCTTCTTGATGTTATGATGAGTGGGGATTAGGTGATGTTTCTCAAATCCATGAGTTCTTGGTGTCTGGAATACACTGAATACTCTGCAGTGCTCCACAGCTTCCACTACTGCTCCTTTGTATGGCACATAATTATCTTGTCATGCATTATCCCAAGGCTCTGAAATCTTTGTGACAAAAGGCATCTCTATTCCAGATAGAGGCTCAAAGAAACCATGTTCAAAATTACCATGGCTGACTCCAGGGATAAAACATCTTCCAGTGCTATGTGGAGGTCTCTGTGTGGAGCAGAATCACTGAATCAGAATGCTCCTGTTTCAAGAGGCAAATTTTGTGTCCAACACTAACACATCGTTATTCAGTTCTGCATGAGGCTTCCACTCTTCACACAGAAAAGAAACCACAAAATCCATAATAAAATCCATAAGGCTGAATTATAAACTCTAATATAATAAAGATATTCCAAGAGCTCCTGGAAAAGAGATGGAAATACACACCCAATCTTGAATACATTTCTCCTTTCAATGTCCAATTTGATGACTAAATACCAAAACAGGATTTGTTTCTTGAGCTGTATAGAAATAATAAGGAAATTCATAGAATCATGGAACTATTTCCATTGAAAAAGACCCCTAAGATAATTTAGTCCAAGCATTAACCCAGCACAGCCAAGGCCATCACTAAACCATGTCCCCAAGTGCCACATCCACATAGCTTTTGAACACTTCCAGGGGTGGTGATTCCATCACTTCCCTGGGCAGCTTGTTCCAATTCCTGACAAACCTTTCAATGAAAAAAAATCTTAATATTCAATCTATGTCCCTCCTTGTGCAACTTGAGGCCATTTCCTCTCTTCCTAGTTCTTATTCCCTGGGAGCAGAGCCCGACCCCCCTGTCTGTCCCCTCCTGTCAGGGAGTTGTGCAGAGCCACAAGGTCCCCCCAGAGCCTCCTTTTCTCCAGGCTGAGCCCCTTTCCAGCTCCCTCAGCTGCTCCTCATCAGACTTGTGCTCCAGTCCTTTCACCACTTTCATTGCTCTTCTCTGGACATTCATGTGTCCAAATAATGCATAAATTAAAAATATGTAAATAAAGGAAAAATGCTTCAGTGGATCTAAGGAACACTTTATTCAATCAAGACACCTCCCTGGTAAGGTTGTCATTTCTCATCCTTCAGCATTTCACAGTAGATCTTCTTATTCTTACTTAGATTTTTCCTTTAATTGATGCATTCTTTCCTTTTCTTTGACATTTCTTCTTTTCTTTCCTTTAACTACTAAACTTTAACCTAAATTTGCCTGCCAAAGCTTCAATCCATTACATCTTGGTCTGTCCTAAGTGACTAATGAGAATAATTATCAAACTATTTTTCAATGTGAATTATCTACTCAGGCTAAAATAAACCCACCAATCTCATTTTCAGTGAAAATCCCAAGCCTGGCCAACAATTGCAATCCCTGAAGTAAAATAACAGGGTTTTATTTACTAAGGTCTTCAGTCTATTCACTGGCTTTTATTGGCATTGAAATAACATTTGGGCAAGATTATATTGCATATCTCTCTCTTTTTTTTTTTTTCCTAAATATGGCTGTTTAAAAGCCCATAATTAAAAAGCCTCTGTTAATACTCTGATATTGCCACCAGGATCGAAAGGAGATTAGTGCCAGCATTCTGGGCTACTGAAGTATGTGCATGGTATTGAACACACAATCACTGGAAAGCTCATTCCCAGAGAAAAAAAAAATAAAAAGAAGAATAGAAATAGGATTCTTTCCAAGATGCTCCAAGCATCAGCCAAAGGACTGGATCTTTGTGCTGCCTTGGCACAGGGAATCTCTCAGCTGGTGTAAAAGTGGTGTACCTGACTGTTATGTCAGCCTTTCCCTTAATGTAGCTTAAAAATCAGCTGCTCTAATGCTTATCTGGGATATAATTCCTGGAACCATGGGCAGCCTTTTACAGCACAGCACTTCCCCACTGCTCTGGGTTACTCTTTGCAAGGACTGACAAAGCCCTAAACACAATGTGTTCTGTTAGGATATAAATTCTACTGTGATGGAGAATAAATATTTATGATTTAGAAAACTGCATGCAATATTGTTGTATGGCCATACATATCCTCCACAGTAGATCAAATGTTCCTGGAGAGGAGAGAGCAACAGACCCAAATGCCACTAGGGATGAAAAATGGGAAAGAAAACCAGCTGGGTGTGCAAATGGCAGAATTATTCCCTTACAGCACCTGCCTTGCTTCCTTTGGCCCATGCACTTTAAACTTGCATGACAAGGGTGAAGGTAAAACAGGCTGGAGTCCAATTCATCATCCAGCATCCAGAAGGGTCTGGATTCAAGGTGGGGCTGCCAAGGAGCAAGGAGGGTCCTTCTTGCCAGTGCCACAGGAATTCCATTTCCTTTTGTCATTAGCTGAGCGTGCTGCAGCACAGAGCATCATTCCTTTGTTGTGTCTGACCATGTCCTTGCACCATCTCTACCTTGAAAGGTTCCAGAGCTCACCTGGAACCTTGGGAGTACAAATAATTCTGGGAAATGCCACAAAGAATCTGTGGCTGCCCCTGGATCCCTGGAAGTGTCCAAGGCCAGGTTGGATGGGGCTTGGAGCACCCTGGCATAGTGGAAGATGTTCCTGCACATGGCAGGGGGTGGAACTGGATGAGCTTTTAGGTCTCTTCCAACCCAAATCTTTCTATGATTCTATGATTCTATGATTCTATGATTCTATGATTCTATGATTCTATGATTCTATGATTCTATGATTCTATGATTCTATGATTCTATGATTCTATGACTATGTTTTTTCCAACATGTGGAATTTGTTAACCCTATTTTTTTTTCTTTTTTGCAAACAAACTGAAATAAAAATATCTATTCTGAATAATTTAAAACCCATAATTTGACTGATCTTTATTATGGAGTGTCTTGTCTGACTTTCTCTTAATTTTACACAAAAAAATGTTCAAATCCTACACCTTAACATTATCATAATAAATTTGACATTTTACTAAGGTTTTTTTAAAAATCAAACCATGTTCTGGTGAAGCAGACATCATTTCAAAACTGTAAAATTAAAGGAGAGCTAAAGCATGTATCTTTCCCAGCGATGCTGCCAGTTCTGCTGCTGCATTTACAAAAGGCATTATTACAGACATGGGAAACCTTTGAGCATGTCAGGAGACTTCACAGAGATTTTGTAATGTTCAGAACCTGGATAACCACAAGTTTAAACATATGTAGTGTCCAAACTGAAATACTTGTTAAAAGAACAGAAAAATGCACAGAAGAAGAGAAGCAGCTCTCAAAAAGAGTTTTCATTTATACAGTGACTCTGAATTCACTGGATTGTTTGATGCAGAAGGACATCTTCAGTGGCAGCAGAAAACTGCTTTTCAATGGATTAAAAAAGGCACCAAATATAACGTAAAAGTAACAGGCATGCTTTAATTTCAGTTCCAAGATAAAAATAAAAGCAATTAATGCAAGTTTTTGTCACCTCAATGTAAATGAGAAATACCCTCGAGAGCTCGACAGAATTATTCCAGATTTTCACTGATATAAATCAAACCAGGATTTCACTCATCTTACTTGAACAGAATTAAAATGCAACTTCAAATTACTTAGTTGCTCAGACATATTTATCAACACTGAGTGTCATCTCATCTACAGGGCTCAGTAACAAAAGGTTTGTATCAAGTTCAGAACTTCCCTGCATGAAGGGCTGTTCCTACCATTAAAAAAAAGGCCAGATCCTGCCCTATTTGCTGTGTGAATAAACGAGTCAGATAAAAATCAGGGATAAGGAAATTTTGTCCCCTTTTTTAAAGATCATGGAATGAAGCACACAGCAATTAAATGTTGCAGCCAAGGTCACATTGTGATTTGTAATCCATAGCATGCTGAGGTTTTGAACCCCTGTTTCATGCTTCACATCCAAATAAATGATTTTTTAATTATTATTATTTTTATGACATAAAACACTTGTGTTGTAGTTTTTTTGTGGTTAGCATACGATGTGGAAAATGCAATTTTAAAAATTATATAGCTCAAAAATCTTCTGCTTCTGTAATGTATCCTGTTGTTTGTTTTGCTTTTTTTTATTCAGAGTGACCATGTTTACTTTTCTTTCTTACTTCTTCCTTTTGGGGGAGAGCTTTTTTGTTTAGCTATCAAATTGCAATCTTACATAAGTCCAAATAAAATAAAATAAAATAAAATAAAATAAAATAAAATAAAATGGCTACCTAAATACCATTACCTGGAATTTTGAAACATTAAGACTTCAAAAGGGTTAATTAATTACATTAGCTGTGTCATTATCCTGACAACATTCTGCCTTAGGGCATATAGATCTATTCAGCTGCTGAGTTTGAAAGAGCTGTGTCCTTCTCTCACAGAAGAAAATTCATCAGACATTAAAAACATAGTCATTAGCAGAACATATTGTTTTCTCTCCACCAGATTGAGGAACATCAGATGGAATAATCAAAACAAATATTAAATAAATATTTCTTTTTTTAAAGAAAACATGGAATGCAGAATTCATCACAAGGCAGAATAGATTTTTTCCTAAGTTGAAACTGCTTCATATTTACTGATTGTAGAGAGCCAAACTAGCCACAGTCTCACATATTTGTCAAAAATGGGTGTAAAATGTTGCTGTATTAGCATGAAAAGATGATCTTATCACTTTTAACAGGTGTAAATAACTGTACACAGCACAACCTGTATAAATATAGAAAAATTGGTAAAATAAGGAAAGGACAACAAAGATGCTTAAAGGTATGAAATGGGTTCCATGTAAAGGGAGATAAACTGAAATAAATATATACAGCCTGGAGAGACTAATTGTTTCAGGATGGGACAGAAGTCTATGAAATCATGACAATCCTGGAGGAGGCAAAGAAAGAACAATTATTTGCTATTCCTTGTAATACAAAATCCAGTAGATATCAAATAAAGTTATCTGAAGGTGGGCTCAAAATGATTAAAGGAAAGTACTTTTTCACACAGCACAAAATTAAACTATGAAACTCATTGCCACGGGATGTTGGGATGTTGTGAATGTCATAAGTTTTCACAGGTTCGAAAAGCAATTAGATACAAACATGGAAGGAAAACCCTTCATAGACTATGAGAGAAAAAGGAATAACCCCCAGGTCAGGAAATTGCATAGCCACAGATTGCAGAAGGCTGGAAAGCTCAAATGTGGGAACATCAATGCATATTTTTCTTTTTATGCTCCTTCCTAACAAGCAGTCGGAACTGGCCATTTACTGGAGACCAAAAAGCTGTCTCTACAGTCTGTGGTCTTACTGAATGCATCTTCTTTTACAAACCAGTTGAGAATTAGTCTAAAAATATTAGCCCTAGAGTCAGAAGAAATTATTTTTAATTACAAGCATGTCCTATGGTTTCATGTGGTGCTGCAGTTCTAGCACAGACCCCTGTGGATTCTTCCTTTTTGCAGCACTATATGGGGCCACATGATGAGGAACATCACATGCTCGTGATAATTTGGGAAGATCTTTCCTATCAGAACTTCAAACTGCAGCCACCAGTGCTGGTTTTGTTGGGAAGTCTTTCATCTCTGTGATATCACAGAATCCTAGGTAAGGTCAGGCTGGAAAGGACCAAGGGACTCATCTGGTACCAACTCCCAGCTCCAGCAGAGTCATTCCAGAGCTCAGGGCACAGGGTTGTGTCCAGATCATTCTGGAATATCTCCAGTGAGGAGATTCCACCCCCTCCCTGCACAATCTGTTCAGTGCTCGGTCACTGCTCAGTAAAGAAGTTCTGCCTCCTGTCCAGGTGGAACTTGCTGGGATCAGTTCCTGCCCGTTCCTCTGGTGCCATTGCTGGGCCCCTGGAGCAGAGCCTGGGCCCTGCTCTGACCCTCCCTGCACACAGGGACACCCAGGGATGAGGTTCCCTCTCAGGATCTTCTCTCCAGGCTGAACAGCCCCAGCTCCCTCAGCCTTTCCTGGGCAGGGAGATGCTCCAGTCCCTCCATCATCTTTGCCACCCAGCACTGGACACACTCCAGGAGCTCCATGTCTCCCTTGTCCTGAGGAGCCCAGAACTGGACACAGCACTCCAGATGTGCCTCCCAGGGCTGAGCAGAGAGGCAAGGATCACCTTCCTTGATCTGCTGGCAATGTTCTTCCTGATACAACCCAGAAAAACCAAAAGGAATGTTATATACCCACTGTGAAGTGAACCATCGCTATGGATTTCTTATAAATCCTTCTTAAACAAAGAAACCAAACAAAAACCCAACAAAACAAACAAAACAAACCAAAAAAGCACACACCCCCCAAACAAACAAATAATAATAATTTAAAAACCCTAACAAAAAAGGGGGCTGTTTATGAGATGTCAGGGATCTAAAACAGATCCATGGTTTAAAAAAATAATTAAAATTACTTTTGTTTTGGTTTGAATCAAACAAAAACGGCCCAGTTATAAGCACCCTAATGCCATTGATGACTTCTTGAACTCTCACAGGAAATAAATCACTCAATAATATATAAATCAATCAAATCTAAGTAACATTTATGATATTGGCAAAAGACACTGTCTTGTCAGCAGGTCATTCCCTGACAAAGTTCACAGCCCTGTAAACTGCCACAAAAAGTGCTCCAACTTTTTATAAGAGTACCAAACCAGATGCATATTCCCAAATACTATGCAGAGTCAACTTTAAATGTGGGAATGGTTCCCTTTGAATTGGCAGAAATTATACTATAAAAGCTGAACATATGTAGCAGATATTTTGGTTTTCCTTTTTGCTATTGTTTAGAGATCTAAATATAAACTCTGATATTCCAGTGGTGTAAACTCTATGACTATAAAGAAATCTAGAATTCACAGGATCTGGAAATCTAGAAACCATAATATTTCTATAGGAAGAAGAGTTTGAAGATAAAAAGGTTAAACTCCACAACAAATCTACTTTACAAATCTATTAAAAAGGGAAAATAAATGATTGGTCTCATAAACAGTGAATTTTGGATTGGTAGATGATAAAAAAGGAATTGAGAGGGACTCACCACCAGCACATGGGAACTGATGTATAGAAAATAAGCATTAAGGTTGATTAAACATGTCTGTAGCCTTGCAGAATAAAATATACCAAGAATTTATATACCTCGGATCTCATACAATCTCCACATGATACCAGACATGAGATTTGAAAAATGTGTATTTTCTAGTTTTGTTGTCTCCTGATTCATCCTAAAAAATCTTTTTCTGAAAAGCATTTTCTTTTTAATTTATCGTTGAAAATCAAAGCTATGACATGAGCCAAAACCTCTGAATCCACCTTAAACTGTCAGTGAGGGAATTTGCTGCTTCAGCCCATCCCTTCATACTTGAATTATGCAGCCTGAGTTGATTTACAAAGGTCTTTTGGTCACTGACAAGCGCTGGAGGCTCAGTTCAGGTGTCTCATGGATACACCAAGTGTAATTTGAGAAGCCAAAGGTATCCTGAACATCTGCAGGGGCCAGCTAGATCTAACTCTGCACTTCTGGGGGATGTTACCACCTCTGGATCATTGCTTGAGAGTCCCTGCATATCAAATGGCACTGTAATCTGAACCGAGTGCTTGGAGAGATTTACAGACAAATGCCTAATTCTCCTTGATAGTCTAAAAGATATCAGGAGCCCAGATGGCCTGGTATTTATTTATTTATTTATCTTTGATTCTTTTTGTGGTTTTAATACAGTGCTGATACATCCTCTGTGAAATTTTCACCACTTAAGTAGAACACACCTGACAGAGCTCAAGAAGCACTTGGACAATGCTCTCAGGCACACAGTGGGATTCTTGGTGTGCCCTGTGCAAGGTCAGGAGTTGGGATCTGTGATGCCTGTGGGTCCATTCCAGCTCAGGATATTCTGTGATTCTATGTGAAATAAAGCCACTTCAAGATCTCTAGAAGGATATCTTCAACATTGTCTCCCTGTCAAACTTCACCTTCCCAAAATGGAAGTGCAGCATATTCCATCCCACTGGACAGATCTGTCCAGTTAATTTTATGGATGTCTTCACCTACTGCTCCCTGAAAGGAGGTTAGAACCCTGTGGGGATCAATCTCTTCTCTCAGGTAACAAGTGATAGGACAAGAAGAAAATGCCTCAATTTGTACCAGGAGAGGTTTAGATTTGCTATTGAGAGAAATTCCTTCACTGAAGGGACAGTCAGGCTTTGGAAAAGTACGTCCAGGAAAGTGGTGGAGTCACCATCCCTGGAAGGATTCACAAGATGTTTAGATGTGGAGCATCTTCATAGGTGGAAAATCACTTCTATGCAAAAAACTAACCCATAACACGTAAGTATTTTCATTCTCATGTTTTTAAGGACATCCAAATAGTTGTATAGTATATTTACCAGACCTCATAGAATCCTGGAATCTCAGATTGATTTGAGTTGGAAGAGACTTTGAAGATTCCAACCCACTTCCATGGGCAGGGATACCTTCCACTGGACCAAGTTGTTCCACACCCTGTCCAGTCTGACCTGTGTGGAACTCCACAAAGGATGAATTGCATTTAGAATCTGTGGCCTTGAAGGCTTACAGATCTGACAACACAAAATTACTGTGTATTTATATAGTAAATAATGTGTGAATTTGACTGCCATGTGTGGAAAATCAATGACTTGCTCTACTTCATAGTACTTTGTGGGAAGTGAGAAGATACGCATTACTGTGATTCTCTTTTCTTTCCTCCTCTTACTGCTTTTCTTCCAGCAATATATTGAGAAAAAAAATGAAATATTAAGTAGAAATATTCTAGAATGGCTTTCTGTTTCACCAGGGGATGACAGATGAAGTGGAGAAGATACCTGTTGGATTTACAGAGCTGATCCATCAGCCCAGCTTGACCCACAGTTGTCATCTCCCTAACAATTAATATTTACCACTTGGGAATGCCTTCAGCCAGGGAGGGCTGAGAGGAGAGAGGAGGTAAGGCAGGGAAAAACCTAAAAGGGAGGTTTTGTGAGGAATTGCAGGGAACACAGTACATCATGAGGTAATTACAGCTCTGCCTGTCCAAGTGTTACTCTGCAATGGTGAATTATAGGCATGAGGCTGCAGCGCTTCACTTTCTTACTTGTAACTAAATCAGAATCCTTTTAAGTTTTAATTAATCTGCTTAGCTTTGGTTGTGAGGGAGCAGGGGAGTGGGGAAGGAAGGAGGATTAACCCTTCAATTGACAAGGACTTTCACCAGTGTCTCCCCTTGGGCTATTTTTCCCTTAAGCACCTGAGGGAGACAGCATTATCAGTCTGACGTGGAGGCCCATTAGGCTGTGATTTTTAAATTTTTTTTAATTTGCTAGCGTCTGGTTAGTTCTCTATATTTCATTATCAAAAACCAATTAATTTTCTGTAAAAGCATCAAATTAATTACAAAATACTATGGAAATATAAAGAATGGAGGAATTTCCCTCTTCTCTCCTCCTACCCTTGCCTCATTATGGGAAATATGTTGGGCCCCTTGGCAGCAAAGCCCTATTAAAGAGCTGCAGACTGTCTAACTCCTCATTTAAAATTCTGTTGGCGGTGTCAGGAGGCCTGTGTGATGGGGGTAAGTCCATTTCCACCCACAGAGATCATTTTCCAATTCCCCAGCACAGAAAAATACAGTCACAGACTCATTAGAAGTGGGGCTGGAAGAGACCTCAGGAGGAAAGCCAGTTCATGTCCTTTACCTGTACACCAAAGCTTCCAGGCATGGACACACTACAGCCTTTCCAGGTGTTCTGTTTTTGCAATGATCCATTTCATTAGAGAGATGTCTCTACTGAAGTTTTTGTTCAGAATTTTTCCCCCCATATTCATTGAATATAGAGAATACTTTTATTTTTCTTATCTCTGATTTCTAGGTGTTTGAATACAGCCCTTATGTCTTCATTAGTCTTTTCTTCAGACAATTTTGCCCCTCTTCTTTCTGCCTTTTCTTTGTAGGTAACTTTCACTCTTCTCTTAGTCGTTAAAGTGACAACGGGAGGAATGGAACTCATCTACAGCTTGACTACCCCTAAATACAGACCTATGATCAGTGTTTAATCAGTGTTCAGTGCTTTGGGATATTCTTACCTGTGTTCCAGATGCCAGCTGTCCTTAGGTCCCGTTTCATGGCCATTATCCTCATCTAAAATGGCAGTAGATGCCAATGTTCAGACAACAGCGTTGTGCCCCTCAAGATTTCACAATACTCAGTAGAAATCCCACCAGTGCAATATTTTGAGTCCAGAAGCAGAGATTCAGTTGTCCAAACTGAAGAGTTTGCTTAAGAGTAAGCTGAACCATTTTCTGGTCACCTTTGGTTTAAATTTTAATGAGATCTTTGTGGCTATAATGGAAGCTTAGACAGCTGAAACTTATACTGGAGACTACAAAGAAACATAGAGTTCTATGTGTCCACGGCAGGGGCTGGAATTAGATAAGCTCTTAGGTCCCTTCCATCCCAATCCATTCTATGATTTTATGATTCTGTGGATCAGTGTCTAGTTCTGACTCCTAACATAATTCAGGTAGCAGTACATATGTAGTATTGATGTAGTAAGTCACAGACACTGAGATGTGAGGAAAAGAGCACCACGTTTGAGAGTTTTTCACAAAATGGAGATTCCTGAGCCTGTAATTCTGAAAATTTCAGAGCCTTTGTGTTTGCAATTCTGCTTGAAGAAGATTGACATTGAATGCCTCTGAGTTTTCTTTGAGGATCTTTACTAAGGATGAGTGGATAGAATTGTCTTCACAGGAATTGTTAAATATAATCTCTCCATTGTATCCTCTCAATGCTGTATCTGGAGCAGAGATGAATCCAGGTCATGCCAGAGTAGATACATCTCCTTTCCTGATTTGGATCTATCTCATATAACTTTGGTTGTATCCTAGGGTAATATAGACATCTGGATTTAGATCCAGATGTGCTTTGCAGGATTTTATCCCTTCTGACAAGAACTATTCAACAACAAGGCAATCCCTGTGCTTAGGTGGATGGTAGAACTGAGATATCTGGGAGGGGTGAAATATGTGTTTGCTAAAAAAAAAGTCATATTTGCTATTTTGATTATTCTTAAATGCTATAATCGTGATCACCATAACTAGCACAAAAAGTTCACTGTATTTTGGTTAAACTTGCATTTATATCGACCAAATTACATTGGTCTCATTGCTAAACTCCTTTGGTTTGGGTCTTTTATGTAGCAAAGGTATAAAGTGCTGAATGAAGAATGCTCATTGCCAAATAGAAAACCAAAAAAAACCATTGCTCTGACCCCAGAACCCATTATCTCAAGGCAATCTCAGCTTTCCAGTGATGTAGCAGCCCTGTCTCATTTTATTCTTGCTCTGAATGCTCCTTGTAGGCCACAGCTTAAGCAACAGGAGTATGTGGAGTATGTGGAGCCCTAAAGCAAAGCCAGCTCCATTTGGCAGCCAATATATTCTCCTTAAGGCTGTCAGAGCACAAGTAGCTCAGACACTCAGAGGACTGCAGGAAAAACTGAATGTTGCCTCTGTAAGACTTGGGTTTTTCTGGCAGCATACGGAATGTGAAGACTAAAAAGCCCTGGAGATCTGAATTTCCTGATCCTACTTCCACTCAAATGGTGAGGATTACCAGAAAGGTCACTCCTATGAGTGGTATTTATCCACTGTGTCTTTCCCCAGGATAGCAATAATAATGGGCAATCAAGACTTGCAGGAAAAGCAAAACAGGGAATCCTGGCCATTTTCTGGCCTTTGCCAAACTGCTGCATTCCTGTTGAGGAGGGATGAGGATGTAATTATGGGATAATGGAATGATGCTGTCACTGGTCCTAGTCTGGTCCATAACCCACTCACTTGACCACTGCCGCTACAGAATCTTATGTTATAGCATAACATAGGAGCTAAGGGAATCCTCACTGGTGTTGAAGGTACATGGTAAATGTGGAGAAAACGATGTTAATGTCTGCTAAACACAGGAAAACATAACTTTGGTGGAAGAAGGCAAGCAAAGAGAAGGTGAAAGTTGCAACATGACTGTTGAGTAGTCAAAATAATTTACTACCACAGAGAAGAGTTTTACATCTGTTGTCTCTCTGTTCTGGTGAACTGTGAAGTTTCCTTTAAATGACACCATTTTGTGCAAAGGCTGTGTGTAAAGCCAAGTGCACTTTAGTGACACACTGGTTCAATGGCAAAAAAAGTCATCTCACCTTTATTGAAAGAACATTAAATTGACAATAATGTCTAAATTAGCTATATTTTCTAATTAATAGTCAGCAGGCAGAAACAGATGCTTCTAGAGCTCAGATTCTCTGAGATATTTTAGATGTTTGCCAGGAGAAAGATGAGTTAAATCTTTGAAGCATTTTTCAGAACTGCTGATCCTAAAAGGAACTCAGGGTGTGTAACTCTGATCTGGATGTTAGTCCATCAGACAGATAAAGTTATATGAGACCAATCCATGCCTAAAAATACAATTATATTTATTCCAGTGCTACCTGAATTCACCTCTGTAGCAGGTACAGAAATTAAAGGATAATAATATACATTTAGTCTCATTTAAAAAATGCTTGAGAAATTATCAGCCAATGAGAAATAAATAACTGGAAGTAGAATTATCAATAAATACAATAAATACAAACTCTACTCACTTATGACCTAGGGAAGTCTTGAAAATAAGACTCAATCTTCAGTTTCTGCAGCTTCACTCACTCCATTGAGCTGGGTAGATTTATACTAGCTAAAGATTAGGATCAAAATATAAGCCTAACATCTCTAAATGCTTTAATTATTTATCCAAGGGTGTTTTGACTTGCCCTCTGCAGTTGGCTGTGAGTCAGAAGAAGCTCTAAGTAGTATATTAGCAATTATTAGCTAGCTTAAGCTTTCACTGCCTATTAGGAATCAAATCAGACATTTTTATTCTTTTAATTATTATTTTTTAAAGAATGGAACAAAATGTCTAATTTAGTCGTGTAAAATAAAAGGCTAAAATAGTGCTTTGGGTAAAAATGTCCCATTTAAATGCCTGCCAGAATTTGTAGAGGAAAAAAAAGTAAAAGAAAAAGCATGGAGAAGCATTTTCCAACTTCAAAGAACTGCATAAACATTGGCTGATGGTTCTTTCACCATTCTTTGCTCATATTTGATGATGGAAAGTCATATTCTCCAGGGTGCAGTGTCAAAAGCAGATTCATCAAGACATCAACTGAACTTTTACCTTACATTTTCTTTGAATTACAGAATGGTTTGGGTTGGAAGAGACCTTAGACATAATTTAGTTCCAACCCTTCTGCCATTGGAGGTCTCCTGATCTGCTGAGAAAATTACTGCAGCGAAAAAATTTAGTTTATGATCTGCAAACATGAATGAACTTCAACAATGTCCAACACTGAAATGTTCACCACTAACCATGTCCCAAGTGCAACACCCTCATGTCTTTTAAATTCCTATAGGGATGGTGACTCCACTACCTCCATGAGTACCCTGTGCCAGAGTTTGACAACCCTTTGAGTGAAGAAATTTTCCCTAATATCCAATCTAAACCTCCCCTGATGCAACTTGAGGCCATTTCCTCTTGTTCTGTCATTTATTCCCTGGGAGAAATGTTACAGAAACCCTGTCTATGTTGACTGAGGAGATTCAAGGGATCTTTGGAACATGTGTTAAATGATCAACTCCAAAATGCAGTGGAAGAGATCAGTGTGTTCAGAAACAATGGTTCAGACACAAAAGCGACTTTAAGTGAGTCTATTCTATGGGACATTCTGCAGTGAGTTTTGGAAAAGCTACATGTGAAGCTTAGAAAGGAAAAAAGCTCTGCCTCAAACAGATCTCTCTAAAGAGATTGACTTGTATCTCTGAGATTGGTTTCTTTAGGTATCTGTACACAGATAGGTCATTAGCATCTCAGATCAGCTTGATCTGTATTTTCCATGGGCATATTTTCAAGACAAAAGATTTTTCTTAATTGAGCAGACTGATGCACAGCCAAGAAAAGCAACATATTTGGCATTTTAGAAAGCAAGATGCATTGATGTTTAGAGATTTACAAATAGCATTGATAAGATACAATAGGATGACTAACAACAGGAAACTAAAAGCAGGAACATTTTCATCTTGGTGTGACCTATCAGGGCATAATAATATTGCAGAAATAAATGTTGGTATCTTGATGTTTCCAATAGCTGAATTCAGAATGAGACCAGCAAAGGCTAGGAAACAACACAGAAATGATGAACTAGATTATCATTGTAGGTCCATTCCAATTAGACTGCTCTGCTCTATTCTATTCTATTCTATTCTATTCTATTCTATTCTATTCTATTCTATTCTATTCTATTCTATTCTATTCTATTCTATTCTATTCTATTCTATTCTATTCTATTCTATTCTATTCTATTCTATTCTATTCTATTCTATTCTATTCTATTCTATTCCATTCCATTCCATTCCATTCCATTCCATTCCATTCCATTCCATTCCATTCCATTCCACTTTTATAGAAAACCAGCAAACCTTTTAGCCACTGGATCTTTATTTTCATACATGAATGTGGCCTATAACACAGACTATTACACAGTTTCTGTCTCCCGTTTACTGCAATTTATCTCAGGGGTGTTCTGGTACCCTTCTGTGGAAAACAGATCATGGAATCCTTAAACTGAAATCAGTAGAACAATTTAATAAACACAAATGTAAAAAGATGCACTTTTTATTCTGATCCATCTTTCACAAAAGATGAAATTAAGCTTGAGCCAAGAAGAAAAAGGAAGCAGCCTCTCTTGGCACCAGTAATTATGATCTGGGATGGCCCCAAAAGTCCTTTCTTTGTTTTGAACCACTCTGACAAATGGTGCAAGTAAAAGAACAGGAAAAGACAGAGCACTTGGCAAAAGGCTGTAAAATGGCAGAATCACTGAAAGTGTGTTATAAAGCATGCAAGAAGGAAAAACTCCCCCAAGCAGGACATGTCAGTTGCATGGGCATGGCTGGGGAAAACAGTTGCTTAAAGACTGTGACTTATGAACGTCTGCAATGGAAGCAGAAGTGCCATAGGGGGGTAGAGCAGATGAGAAATGGATTAAGCCTGAATGTGGAGGAGAAAACTGGAAAAGTCAGGCAAAGTTTCTGAGGTGGAAGACGACGTGCCCTAGGAAGACATGGAAAGTTGGGATGAAAAGAAATTCTCCCTACAGGCACAGACCTTGTCTATTGCGTTCTACAGTATTTCAGGAATTAGGTTAGAGGACAATGATTTTGCACTTTGCAAAAAAATGTTTGCTTTTTTTCCATGAGAAAACACTACACGTATAACTTCATCTATATTTATACCTAGAGTTCCTAGCAAACTGATGCTTATACCACTTTATACCTATACAGGTGTATATATGGAAATAAATTATTGCATTGTGCTTTTGTATTTTACTGTTAATTTTCTTCAAAGGGATTGAAATGTTTATGAAAGAAAGAAGCTTATTAGGACATGAAGAAGAGTCTGCTGCTGTTAGTTAAATTATGGTTTGGGACACAGTTATTATAGTCTTTGGCTTTCTTCTTAAGTCATTTTTTACTGCAGGTTGGAAATTGGTTATATATATACATTAAAAAGACAATTCCATTATCATAAAAAATTAAGACTTTTTTCAAACTGTCAATTTCATTTATTTTTTCCCCCCTAATCTCAGAATGGAATATTTCCATCCTCTTATTTGAGATTACTTTCTAGAAAGCAAGCAATGTTTTGAGGAAGTATATTAAGTTTAGGAAAGACAAAATAAAAGAATTTTTCTGTGATAGCTTTTTTTTGATGCCCTCATAACATTGTTTTTTACAGTTTCACTTAATAGAAAAACCATTTTGGAAGAACTGAAAAGAACTAACTGTGTAAAGCAAAATATCCAGTTCTTGCCCAGGGCTGCTTATGACGTCAGTACCCTAATAAATCATGATAAAAACAATGTTTCATATTCATAGACTTGATATGGCCTGAATTTATGAAAATAAGTAAAATAGAAGGGTACAAATGATAGTTGTCATCCGTTTGCATATATGGGTACCCAGGAGGAATATAGTGATGCTGTCAGATCACCCAGGGATCAGGGTTGGAATTCACATGGAAGTTGATTCTCACTAAACACATGAAGATCAACGGGAAGGGCTTCTATGGAAAGGAAGATCAGGGAAAATGTGGGTTTGCTGCTGAATGGGGCAGAGGATCTGGTGACAGATGACACAGAAAAAGCAGAGAAACCAATGCCACAAATTTTCCTTGATTTTTCCTGGCAAGATTTGCCTTCAGCAGTCTCAGAAACCAAAAGGAAAATCTGGAACAAGGAAGAATGACCATCAGTGGATGAGGACCAGCATAGGGAACTTGTATACAAGTGGATATATTCAAGCCCAGAAGACCTGGTGAGATATCCCAGGATATTGAGTGGCCATTCTTAACTGCCTTTGAAAGGTCATGGCCACTGACAGAGATCCCTGAGGACTGGAAATGAGCAAATCTCACTTTTATATTCCAGAAAGGGCCAGGAAGGATCCAGGAAAGTACAAGTTTATCAGCCTGCAAGGATGATGGAACAACTCATCCTGGAAACCTCTTCCAAACATATGAAGGGTGAGGAGGCAATAAGGTGTAGGGAACACAGACTTATGAAGGGAAAAACATTCCTCCTCAACTGGGTAGCTGTCTGCACTGAAATTAATAGGACAAGGAGGGAGCAGTGGGTATTGCTCATTTTAACTTTGAAAAGCTTTTCATGGTGTCTGACATTACCACCACAGGCAAGTAGATCAAGAATAAAATAGATAAGTGGACAGTGAGGTGGATTGAAAGTGAGCCAGTCTCCCAGCCTCAGGGGGGTTATGACTGGCAGCACAAAGTCCAGGAGGAGACCAGTCACAGTGCCCAAGGGGTCACTGCTGGGCCACTGCTGTTCATCATTTTCAATGGCCAAGATGATGAATACATGCAAGTCTGCAAATGGTACAAAACTGCAAGGAGTAGTTGATATGCAAATTGGTTGTGCTGCCATTCAGAGGGACTTCAACAAGCTGAAGAAATGGGCCAATGGAGGTCTCCTGGAGTTCAGGAAGGGAAAATGCCAAATCCTTGGAGCAGAAAGCAATAACTCCGTGTGCCAGTACACACTGGGGAATGCTGGGAAAGCAGCTTGGTGGGAAAAGACAAGGTGGTGCTGGTGACTCTATCAAACTTGTAGATGGTAATTCTTTAATTTCACATGCATCTCTTTTTAACCAAAATCTAAACAGAAATTTGAATAGAAATTGGTTGCTATTCTGTGTATTATGAGTCACAGAGAAACTGCTAAAATCGTTAATAGGAGCAATCCACAACGGACAGGACAGATTAGCCATCCACCCTCTAGGAACAAAAATCATCAGCATGGGTATCCTGAAGATGACTGAAAAGTGGCTGATGCTGCATGAGTTGATTCGGCTTCTAACTGCAGTGGAGCTGTCACTTTCAACACCCACTGCTCAATTCATTCCTACTATCCTCCCAAAGCCATCTCAGTGCACTAAAATATTTTTAGAGCCTTCCATTTCCATTTCCCTGTCAGCTTCTCTCCCTGTATTCCATCGTATTAGTTTGTATCTATGCATATGATGAGATAGCTCAGAATTTTATTAGCATGACTTGGGCTGACCACAACATGCACGTGCAAGAGATGCAAAGATCCATCCTTTTTACCCTCCTGCACCTTGTCAGGGATAATGCAAACTGGAATAGTCACAATACATTTGCCCTGGGGAAATAAACAGATAAAAGTAAGAAATACATGTATGAAATACTTTGGGAAATTACTGGATATTACTTGTACCCTGTCCAAATTCTATAACCCTCTTTTTCATATATTGAATAAACTCTTACCTCCTCAGTAATCCCATGAAAGAGGCTTTCTGCAGAGTAGAAGTGTACTTGTCTGTGCGTATTCACAGTCTACTTAGTCATAAAAATTAAATGTTCTTTTGTGGATGTACCTATGGGTTTCCACTGATAGGGAAAAAAGTCCAGACATGTAATCTGAACACTGGGAATAGCACCTGCCTTAACCAATGGACATAGTGAACATTCCCTGAGCAAATTAAGCTGATAGGATCTGGCCCTAAAGTGTCATAGCAAGCCATAAGGATTTTTTAATATGATTTTCCTCATGTCAAAGAGCAAGAACGTGGGAAAAAGGAAGAGGTGTGACTTGGAGAACGTTACATCATCCCTTTCATTGGCTGTAAGGACATGTAAGCCATAAACAAAGGGAATTGCTTTGGAAAGATTTGAAATGGAGATTGTCTTGGAACAGCTGAGGCTTTTGAAACTTGTTAGAATGTGCAAATGGATTCAGATGAGCTCTCAAAATATATTTCATAACTAAAGATTATGGACCAAAGAATGTTTTTGATCCCTAATAACTGGCACTGGTGAAGACTCAATTTATCATTATTAACATAAGACCTTGACCACTAAATAAAGGCAATATTGGTTTCAGTAGATGAAAAATAAGCTGGAAAAGAAAAGAAATAAAAGGAGAAGAAAGAAAGAAAATATATATTGTTTCCTTAAATAAAAACTGAAAATGTATATCAAAATTGCCTTGTGGATTCAGAAGGGAAGGACCTGCCTTTTCCTTTGAAGAAAAGGAGTATTGTCACATCATGGAGTTCTTCAAGTTTTCCTGTGCAGGGCCAGGAGTTGGACTTGATGATTCTTGTTAGTCCCTTCCTGCTCAGGATACTCCATGGTGCTATGATTCTGCTTAGATTCCCTCCAGACAATAAATACCTGGCAGTTATAGATCAGTCTGCTTGGTTAAGAGCTGATCTTCAATAGATTCTCAATCATTAGAAGTGAGCACAGATTACACAGTATTATTCAGAAACACCATGAGATCCAGTGCCTATACTAGAATCTTAAATTTCCAGGAAGGACAGGAAAAATAGCAGCAAAAATAAATTTTCCAAGAGCAAACTATCCTGAAGACTTTCCCCACAAAGAAATGCATGTTAACTGTTAGTTTATCATCTCAGATTTATTGTTGCAATCTGAAATAGCATGGGACGTACAGACAGGGAATTTTTTTTTTCCCTGATTCCTGGTTCTAAACAATTCATTTTGTCTTCTGGAATGGTGCTGTTACTTCTGGTTTTTGGAGTAGCAATGTTGTCATCCAAATTCCTTTATAAAGCCCCGAGAGATCTCTGGGTGAAAACCATTATAAACATATGAAACACTTTTCTTCTTTTGTTATTATTGTACCAATAATCTTTGCTGCCCTTTCTATTAAATTTTCTACTCATAGCACCTGCAGTACTAAGATTACAAGGAATTTTATTGCAATAATACATAATTTTTTCATACCAGTTCTTTGACATCATTCCCACAGGGGGAACTTTTTGACATCACCAGGACCAATAGGACACTTACTGTAAAAAGAAATTAATCACTCCCTATGATACCTAAGTAAATATTTAAAACCTTAAATTTATTACATATTCTTGAAAATCTCAGTTGAAACTTTTGCAAAAAACCCTGAAACATATTTTTTATTTATGGATCAATAATTTACTGAAAGCTCATTGTGGGTCATTTTTTTACAGAGTATTGAGAAACAAGGTGCTGCTCAGTAGAACTGGTAAATATTACAAAGTATCTGTGAACATGCATTTTGAATACAAATCAGAAAATTTCCATTACATATGCAATCTCCTTTTTTCATTTCCCATTATATACTCAGCAATATTATTGAAGAAACAGAGTTTTATAAAAGCTCATACAAATGCTCATTTCCTCAGTCTACGATCCGACACGAGGAAATACTGATAAGGTTATCTGCTTCTTTTATTGGACTTATTAATTTTGCTGAATATATTCCAAGACATGATGTTTCCTTCAGAGTAGTCAATGCAAAACTCAGCATTAGAGAAGGAAAGAAAACATGCTTATTGTGCAGTGCTGTGATAGGTCATCTTTTGAACTTCAGAACTGCTGGTGTTCACAATTTCTGAGTGGCAATTATTCAGTATCTCAAAAAAGTAGCTTAATGTATACTGAGACAGCTCAAGTGTCATGGTTTCCTGCCTATGTCCCATAAAGCATTTCAACTCAATGAAGGAAAAATAAATTTCTTAGCATAAGGTCACTAGGACAATAAAAACTAACCCATATCATTTTACTGCCAGAGAAGCTGGGACCTGATTCAAGTTGTTTTATTCCTACTTGTTCAAAATATTAATAGAAGAGTTTGTTCTTTAGTGAGGTGTGCTGCCTTGTACTATAAATTTATAAATATATAAAATGTTTCAAATATATTTATTTATAGAATTAAATTTGCCTATTTATAAAAATGATATTCATAAATGCAATTATGTGAAACTGTTTTTCTACATTTAAAAAAAAAATTGTTGCAAAGATTTCAAGAAGAAACAGATCCTCTCCAGAACTCTCTCTGTAGAAATAAATGCACACAAGCTTTTAGGGTATGACAGACTTAGTGAGCAGGAACAGCTGAAATATTCAGCACATGCCATTGTCCCATCATGCCTGGCCATGTCCAAGACATCTGCCCAAGACCTGACAACATCATTTGCATCAAAAGTCTCTGTTGAAAGAAGCTTAAATTTATGCTCAATAAAGCTTAAGTTAAGTTAAGTGAAAATAATCAGAAATTGCCTTACTGATATGCCAGAACATTGATCAGTCCTTTTTCTATGCAAACTTCTTGTAGCCAGTCAAACATTTTCACCTTGGGACTAATGCTCAGTTAAAGAGAATTTTTCTTTTTCAGAAAAAAAATGAATTGTGGAAGAGTGACGCATAAAGCCTTTATATTCCTGTGAAGTGCCTTAGCATCTCTTATTTTGTTTCATTTTATACATAATTATATATATTCATGTTCACCTAAGTAATGTGTATAAATATTGGTTATCAGGTTCTATATTGTAGTGGTTTTGGTTCACCAAAAATCAATTATTGCAGACCAACACATATATACATATAAATCTGTGGAGCATATCCATGTTGGGTGTCCCAGACCAGATCTTTGTAGACAGGCATCAATGTAGATTGGTCTCGTTGGAAATACCAACAGCCAAAAGAGCTTCAGGTTTAAATAATTCTCTTGCCCTTCCAGGTGGTTCATCACTCCAGGTCAAGTTCAAGATGTATTGATTAAGTAGCTTAAGGGAAGGTCACAGAGCTCCAGCCTCCCTTCCCTGGGATTTCCGGGAAAGAAGGATATTTTGTGGCCAGTTGGAATCTCATGCCAGTTGTCAGACAAGAATAAGACTACTGAAAAAAATCCACCTTTATTTAAAATCAAAATTAGCTTTCCAGTGGCCAGAGATAGATGTTTTCCCTTTGTGTATAGTGTTTTAAAGTGACAAATTGGCTTTCTGATATTTGTAGTATTTTTTGTTAGGTGTCTTAACTTTTTCTGATGCGGTCTTTGTATGGCAAGTTGGATCTCTTTGTTTAAACAAAAAACTTTGGTTACCTGTGCTCCCACTGAATAGTCCCCTTCAACAGAGCTTTTCTCTTTTCCTCCCTATTCAACACTTAGACTATTGTAGCCAAAATACTTTGAAATTTTCTGGTTTTGTGTTTTGCTTCTGTGATGGAGATGATCCAGTGTAACTGAGACTTCCGAGGAGCTGTGGGGTTTTCTTTTGAAACCAGAGGCTGAAAAAATATTAAAAAAAGACCTGCAGGATGCCTCTCCCCATGAACCCACTAGGAGAGAGAGCTGGAAATGATCATCTATTTTAAAAAAAGCTACAATGTTCTTTCACATGCAAATTACCAGAGAACCAACTCACATAGTTCATATCCCAATAGGAGGAAATACAGCAGAGCTGACAGATGTCATCAGTTGACTTAAATGACTGCATAAAAATTCACAACGTAAGTCTTTTATCTACAAACCCCTCATATTTAAGAAAAAAAACTGTGCCAGTGGTTATAGGCTACTACTTTGACTACTAAGCCTTTGTCACCTGCAATTCCATGGGTAAACAGTTCTAAATGATGGGAATTATACTACAATATCAATAATTTTAATATAAAATGGTAAAGACATGGATTTTTAAAACAAAACCGGAAAACAACCAAGAATTCCTCTTGTGCATGAATGTTTCTTTATGTACAACTTGCAACATTTTTATAGGCTCAATGTCTGAAAGAACATACATATAATGATGTTTAAAGTGCAGTTGAGAGCAAAATTATTGCAGTTTTATATATATAGTGAAGCATATAACAAAAGAGCAGTAGCTAGTGTTTGCCCTTATATGAGATGCAGTCATATAATAGAGAGCCTTAAAGCTAGGGTTTACTGTACTTTGGGAATTAATCACATAAACTATAAATTGGGTTCAACAGGCTGGCTGGGTAAATAGGCGCAGCTAATGAGGACACTATGAGATCTTATAAGAGCTCTGACTGCCCCAGGACAAAAGTGCCGAGCTGCACCTGATGGAAAACTAGAAGACATCAAAGCATAAAGGATTAGTGCTCTCACAGTGTTGAGAAATGGCCAGGGGGAGATTCACCAACTTATTACCCACATCCAAGCTAATCCTGTTATCTGCAAAATATGACTGTGTTCAGGAACTGCCACCACCTAAACTTGCAGGAGACTAATTCTGTGTTTACATGGACAAAAGTGCTGGGAATTTTCGTCTGGGCAAAAAATATGAGAGATGAGAATTTTTAAGGGTTTCCTTTGTATCGAATGCTTGAAGAGGGGAAAATATAAAATTAGTTCTTTAATGGCTATTCTTTATCCTATATAGATATCTTATAGGATAGAATCCCTTCTCTGAGAATCCAGGGCAAAAGTCACATAAAATAGGTTCTCTCTTCTTTAGTTGCACTTTCCTGAAAGAAAATCAAAATGCATTGGAAGTATCTTTGAAGATGAGAGGAATTAATAGTCCCCCCAATATCCCTGCCCAGGAAATCTTTTGTGCAGCAAATGTCTGCCTGATGTTTTTTTCAGTGCAATAAAAGGTGAAAAATATCCCAAGGTCCTTCCCAGCACACCACAAAATATAATTCATTATACAGCCTAAGGAATGTGAGTTGGCTCAAAGATTTTGGAAAAGGTTTATAATTACCAATGCTAGAAATCTAATTTCTCTTTTATACCAAAGGTCCATTTGGTATAACAGCACCTATGGTGGATAACAGATCTTATTTTTCAATTTGAATAAAACAGAAATAGACCCAAACAGAACCTCTTAGAGCAGATAATTCCAGGGAAAAGGTCTGCAAGTTATATTTAATCTAAACACACAATATGCTCCTTCCAGTGGCTCATCAGTGCCAGGGATGGTTGCCTCCAGGGCAGAGTTTAGGCGTGATTACCCAGGCAAGCCCATGGCTAAGCATTTATATGGCATTAAGGAACACCCCCAGCACACAGATCTTGCAGGCAAGGATTTATCTCGCTATCTAAGGGAAATGATTAATTTTGTAGGTTTTAATTTTTAGGGATGTAAGGATGCCAGAGTGCCTGGTGATGGGAGAGACTCATTGTGAGGATGGCATGGCCTGCAGGCTCCCCTTGGCTTTCTCACTGCTGCTGTTTGACAGCAGCACACAGAAGTTGTGAGAATATTGCAATTAGTGGCCTCCTTAGCAATGGAAAAGAAGCACCCTGGTGAGAAGGGTGTGGTGATTACCTGATGTGAGTGAATCAAAGTACCAGAGAATATTGGTGTGGTAACCCCTGAGTACCTGTGGAAACAAATTTATGCCTTTGACTTGCACATCAGCCCCTTCTCACTTGTCTGTTTTCTAACTCTGCACACATCTGGATTTCTTCTTATCCTTCTCCCTTAGTATCACCCAGTCTAGCAACCACAGTGTCCCTCCACAAAATTCTTGATAATTTACTATTTTTCAACCCAGATTGCAAAGGATCCTTCTCTCTATTTATACACAGATCTCCTGATGTCCTTTTCAAAGGCTGGACTTTATGACCATGGAGGTCTTGTCCAACCTTAATGATTCTGTGAAATTGCCAGGAAACATATCAAGGAATGTTCATTGGTTAATTCTGCATCTTCTTTCATTTGGTAAGGTGAGGTTCTTTCACTCATAAAACTGATATAAACTGAACAGTCAGATACTGAGATCTCTCAAAGTCCTCTTGATTTTACTGAGTTTTTTCTTTTGGAGAGTGAAATCTATTTAACCATCTTTTTAAAGCTACATGAAAACTCCACTTGTACATATCAGAAGAAATTCTTCCCTGTGAGAAGGGTGAGATCTTGGCACAGGTTGCCCAGAGAAGCTGTGGCTGCCCCATCCCTGGAAATGTTCCAGGCTAGCTTGGACAGGGCTTGGAGCAACCTGGGATAGTGGAAAGTGTCCCTGCCCATGGCAGGAGCCCTGGAACAGACTAGACTTTAACATCCTTCCAAACACAAACCATTCTGTGATTCTTTAATTCTACAATTTTCTTTTTCCCTAAAAATGTCTCTGAATTCAAATCAAAATATATCTGTATGGCTTTTTAATTTATCAAATAATGTTTTGCAATTTTTTAAACTTCCTAGGAAATTAGAAGATTCATTACAGCCACAGACATCAGAGTTCTACCAATGCAGCGAAGAACAGCTTCAGATAAGACACAGCTTGTTAGAAAAAAGAAAAAGAAAAAAAGGACAGAAAACACCAATTAAAGAATAAAGTGGTTCTAAGCATTGATATTCACATAAATTTCTACATGTTTGTCTGATTATGGGCTAAAAAATCTTTCTTAATTCTTCATCTTCTTTAAACCAAAACAAATAGAGCAAGACTAAACATTGTGGATTCAAAATAAGAATCAAAAGAAAACATGATTCCTGCCTGGAACCTATAGGGACTGACATGATAGCTCTAACAACTGCTTCCCTTCTTATTTTAGACATTTGCTGATCAAATGGGAAACAAGAATGAAAAGTAATAATACCCATTAATAATTTTATTTTTCTTACTGATTTCACATACTCAAGCACAGTTTTCAATGACAGAACAAAAGCCTCAGAATAGATATTAACAGCTAAAGAAAAACACTTATTTTGAAACTATGTTTTACACAAATATTATATCAATCCTTAAATTGGGGTTGTTCATGAAGGAGAAAGGTCTTATGAAAGATTTTCTGATTTCAAGATTCATTATGTTTGGTTGAAATTGTGCCCACTATTATTTTCTGACCTCTTCCCTGATGTTTTTTTTTCTTATCCTGGCTCTCTTCTTCAGCAAATTCATGGACAATAATCCTGATATGATTTGCTATTTAGTTTTTCAGATGTATAAATCACCTCTTGGCAAATAAAACTCTCATAAAAACTCAGAAGTTTGCATTCTGAAATTTATGTTGGACAACACATGGATCCCAAAATTGACCAATGTTCAAAATGTGTAGAATCATAGAATCAGAAAATACCAAGTTGCAAGTAACCCACCTGTGTCATTGACTCCAACGATCAAATGCAACAAGGCAACAAGTCTCTGATGATTCCAGAATGAATCCATACAATTTTCCTTGTCCCTTGGCAGAAATCAGCTCCATTTGCTGATCTTCATCTAATTTACCTAGACATACATTTACAGAATAATATAAACTTTTTTTGCAGCTGAAAAAAAGGTAAAACTCCAGAGATCAATAACTCCTCCCCTTTGACTTCCTCCCCTCTCCCCACCACAAGTCAGAAAACACTGAAAACAATTAGTTTATATTCCTTAGATTGAAAGGAATTTTCTCTGTAATCCAATCTGGATTACAAAAAGTGACAATAGTGGAAACCTTCTCTTGCCCCTAAGTCCTTCTGGAAGTCTACAAAGTATTTTGTTTCTCTTAACTAAATATTTTGTTTTTATTTCCTAAAGCTATGGGAAAACTCAATATAACAAATTTTAAACTACCAAAGAATTTTTTTTCCTTGTAGCAGCAGAATTACGATGCCTTTACTTTTTCTGTATTGATGTTTTATGTTTCTGAGAAGCTCAGAGAAGCAAAAACACAAGTTTCTTTCCAGTGAGTTCTGAGTTCCCAAGTACAAGAGAGACATGGAGCTCCTGGAGTGTGTCCAGTGCTGGGTGGCAAAGATGATGGAGGGACTGGAGCATCTCCCTGCCCAGGAAAGGCTGAGGGAGCTGGGGCTGTTCAGCCTGGAGAGGGGATCCTGAGAGGGAACCTCATCCCTGGGTGTCCCTGTGTGCAGGGAGGGTCAGAGCAGGGCCCAGGCTCTGCTCCAGGGGCCCAGCAATGGCACCAGAGGAACGGGCAGGAACTGATCCCAGCAAGTTCCACCTGGACAGGAGGCAGAACTTCTTTACTGAGCAGTGACCGAGCACTGAACTGATTGTGCAGGGAGGGGGTGGAATCTCCTCACTGGAGATATTCCAGAACTGTCTGGACACAACCCTGTGCCCTGAGCTCTGGGATGACCCTGCTGGAGCTGGGAGGTGGCACCAGATGAGCCACTGTGGTCCTTTCCATCCCTTTTGTGATTCTGTGATTCTGTGTGCATTTAATGTCATTTACTTCTCCTCACCTTTTAGAACCAAATAAAAATTAGTGCTCAGCAATATATTCAGTGGATAAAGAGGGGACCTACCCCAACGATCTGTGCTTGTTGGCAGCATAGATGATGATCAATCTGTGTAGTCTATTGAAACTCTTGGTGCGCTACCCACAATCCTAAATTGATATCTGAAAGGGTCAATTACTTACTTATATTAGGTGAATTCCACCTTCTTCATTTTCTTTTCCAAGTCATGGATGTCCGCACTTCATCCATTGTTTTTTCTATTTCATAATAATCTTTTCATATCCAGAACAGAAATGTTTTCAAGGACTGGCTGGTGTGCACCTTTGAGTTTTTCATAGAATCACAGGACAGCTTGGCTTGGAAGGGACCTTAAAGGTCATCTGGTTCCAATCTCCTGCCATGGGCAGCAACACCTTTCATTAAACCAGTGTACAAATGGTACCAAATATTTTTAATTGCTCTCATGACAGGATACCCAGTGTTCTGTTTGCCCTCCTTGGTATAGGACAGTTCATATACGAGAGAAGAGATTAACTCTGGACTTTTCAAGGTCACTTGTAGCTATATGGAATTAAACAGTGACAAACTCACAAAACTAACTCACATTTTGCAAGGTACATTCAAACTTTTTGGTAAACTGAGGAGCAGGAAAGGCCTGAGGTGAGCAGTGTCTTTTTAAGGGTTGTCAAAGTACTCTGGGCCTGCTTATGGCCATGTTTGGCTGGAAAGCACTAATTAGATTAGATATACTTGGCTAGAAGGCAGAAAGCTTAAAACATTAACTTTTTAAACATGTGCATACATTTGGACTATAACGTATTCTGCTTTTTGGAGGTATGCTCTGAGTAAATATCTTGGCAGCACGATGTTATCCCTTAATTTCCTAAACAGAAATATGGTGTTTTGGAGTGCAAGCACACACCTCTTTTATACAGTGCTGAGAGAAGAGCATGGATCCAAAAATGATACTAATATCTTCTTTTTTAGTTAGCAAATGCATAGAAATGCTACATATTTGTTGACATTATGAATTTTGGTTATTTTTCTTTCTATATTTTTTAGTACATTTGCTTGTTTATCATTATTGAGGAGAGGGCTATATAAGCAATTTTTTCTTCAATAGGGATTACTTAAAGTTTCCAAACAGTGTGAAAAAGGTTGTTTTGTTGTCTTAACCCAAGCTAATGGACAAATAACGATCCCATGGCAATCTACCTTCCATTATTTCCCTCCCCTCTATTTCCCTCTTTGCTGGGGCACACAAGAGCCCTGCCTAAACATACAGGGTTGCAAAAAGTGACACAGTCAAAATATCTTCACTTTGGGAATTGCATAATTGTCAAACTGCTAATCTCACCAAAAACTCCCACTGGGAAGAAATGAGAGCAATATTGTGCCAAACAAGAGTGTGAATTGATAATTTGTGCTCTAGGGAATTGAAATGGATGACCGTTTGTGGGATCATTTTTTTACATCTGCAAGGTGATCAGGAAGAAGTTTTTGTTTACCTTTCCTTTTGAAGTTATTTAATAGAGAGAGTGATGAAGAAGAGGCTTGTCCAGCAGGTTTTGTTCACCTTTATATTCTGTGCCCATCCAAAGCAATTACTGTGTTGGTTTTTATTGTGTTTGTTTGTTTGTCTGTTTGTTTTTTGGGGTTTTTTTTGTGTCCTACAAACACATGGGAACATGAGGGATTTTTTAATTGAGGAATATGGTCCATAAGTACTTACTTTGGATTTAGGAAGCCTTAGAAATTCCTTTTCAGAGACTTCAATTCAATACTTCATTCTTGTGCACATTTATAATGAGACCTTGGGAGATCTGCATTTGAGATTCAGCATTGTATTGTACATATTTTCCATCCAAAATTTGGAATTACATAATTAGACTTGCATTCAGAACAGCCTTGAAAATACAATTCACAAATAAATTCAGATTTTGTACAGTCACTGATGATTTGTGATCTTGGGCTTCAATCTTCCTAAGAGGTGTGTGTTTCAATCTCATCTACAGACTAACATATCTTTTCTTTCAGGAATTTTCTATTTCATGCAATTTGCACCTCTCAAATTATCTCCTAACTTAAAAATATAGAACTTTTTTTTTACCTGGTCCACTTCACAGATATGGGGTATGATCCTTCTGTGCTCTTTCAGGAATTTTCTGTAGTATGAATTGAGTAAAGATATAGAAGAAAATTTTCCCACTGTCTGTGAAGAGAAAGTAGGATGTGTAGCTAATGTTAAGTCAAGGTGACTCCTACCTCCACTAATTAGGACAAGCAGTTAAATTAATAGAATTGACTGTTTTGTAAATCTTAATTGGGTTTATATGTGCACCTAGGTTTATCCCATCTAATTGAACTGTCTCAGATTGGGATGAAATTGTCCCAAGGTCCCTCTGTAGTCAGTGGAGACTGATCTACACATCCATATCATATTTGGAACTTAGGTGAGACTCCTTGCACTCCGGGGAACTCATTTCTCTGCACATTGAACAGAACACATGGAAAAGATTAGGCAAAGAGAGATTTGGTGTGGGACCAAAAAGCCAAAAGGCCAAAAGTTTTAATCCCTTGGCAATGACAGAGTTCACTTATATTTTAGGATTGCCTAATCATAAACATACTTAAATTTCAGCTCTATTGAAATTTCAAGTGTTGCTTTCACTATATTCAGTTAAGGGAAGTGTGAAGTATTCCAGGGTCTTGTCTCCAGGACTATGTTGGTTTCCTAATCCCTGGAGGCCTAATGTAAAATACTCATGCATCTGGAGGAGGTTTTTTTTAAGAATTGTGACCCCTTCTCAGCTGAACACCCTAACTACCAGCCTGAGCTAGCCTTACTCTAATCTTTTTCCTATATACTCAGTGGATTTTGTGTTGTCTCCTCCTCAAGTACCCAAGAGAAAATTCTGAATAGCCTGGCAACCAAAATACTCAGAGGCTGAAAGATATGAGCTTAATCCACATCAGGTTGCTTAGCACCTTGAATTTCGATCTCACACAGAAGTAGGAAAATAATATTTGCATCCCTTCAGGGGGATGAATTGCATCCCAAAACATCTGGTGTTCCATACTGAGTGCCTAGACTCTTGGCAAAGTCAGGTTAGACTGCCCTGTAAATGTGCCTGGTCAATAATAGGAAATCATCACCATTAGGCAGACCAAAATGTTTAGAAGTAGTACAGAGAACTTAAGAGGTTATTTAAAACATGCTGAACCATCATTGTCCAAGTGCTCAAAATATCAGTATCCAAGTTTGGACCTTAACCAGGTGACAGGATTTCATCTTTTGATGTTTAAAAGCTTAAATTCAGCAAAGCAATAATCAGAAGAGTTGCAATGAAGTCTACTCCAGCCCTTAGTTAATCTATTCCCCAGTTCTGATTTTTAAAATGTGAGTGTTGATGCAGGGGCTGTGAGATGGTATCTCTTGAGGATAATGAAGTGTCCATATGCTGTGGTGATGGTTATCAACAAAAGACTCAGGAGAGGAGTGGCCTCAGTAAATTGCTGAACAAACTTACTCCTGACAGGGTTGTGAGATCAAGCCCTTAAGCCAAGATATCACAGTAGTCTTGGCAAACAAATCAGATATGTTGTGTCTCAGAAATGATGCTGTTCTGCAATGGATAGGGTTTCTCCTCCTTGCAGCACTGAAAATCTTCTGTGATTGGAATAGGGACATCTTGGGGTTCCCTAAATCCTTTCCTCAACAGATACAATCTCACAGCCTCTCCTGCAACACTCACATTTTAAAAATGGGAACTTAGGGGAATAGATTAGCTATGGGCTAGAGCAGACTTCACCATAACTCCTCTGGTGGTTTCTTTGCTGAAATTTAAGCCTTTAAATGTCAAAAGGTGCAATCCTGTCACCTGGGTTAGGTCCAAACTTCAATACTGGTGTTCTCAGCAATTGGACTATGATGGTTCAGCACGCCTTAAATAAACATCTACATCATGCCAGAGACACAAAGGCAGAAAAAAGTGTTGTTGTTTTTTTTTTTTTTTTATCTGGACCAGGTCTGGACTATGTTTTCTTTACTGTCCCTTGTACAATAGGTTTACCAAAGCAATATGCATCAAGCTATTTCTGTCTAGGGACCAAGAGACAATTCTGGCTCACCAAGAAGGAATTCAAACAAAAAATAAAAAAAGGAATACAGGCTCAGGAATGTTCCCGAGAAAAAGTTGCTCCCTTATTCTTAAAAGGATACATAATCCTGAACTGCCACAGTTTGCATAGTGCTGTGTACAGGCTTTTAATGAGTCCTGAAGCCAGGAGGCTTTCCTATTATATTTGCCTGGTTGGCACTCCCTTTCCATGGTTCCAGGTGAAGTGGGGGTACCAGACCCACAATTCCTTCAGCTGCCCAACCCGCTGCAGCTCCAGCTATAGTAGCTGACAATGTAATATTCATTCAGCAGCTGATTATAATTAAAAATATCAGAATAATTAAAGTCCTCAGCTTGACAAGCAGAGCCATAACTTTGCCTTCAGACATTCCTCTCTAATTAGTTAATTAATCCTAATGCAAATTATAAGCAATAATTAGTCAGCCAAGCTTGACATAAAAGTCTGCTGACTTACAGCTAAAAGGCTTTTCTGGTTGTTGGTTTGTAGGTTCTTAAGGTGTCTTTTGTCCACTCATAGTTTCTGTGTCTCAGGTCCTGTTAAGTTGCTGCTGATGTATGGATATGAAATTAGTTTGCAGAGTGAGAAAACACAGCTATAAAAATTTGCACTACCATAGGCACTATTTTATTTGCTTAATAAAGTGGATAGTCAAAATGTGTATAGAATATAAATAAAACATCACATATGCATCCTAATGTAATATAAGCATTTTTTAATACAATTGCATACATTTAAGGACTTTCACACTCCCAGATTTAGCAGAATATATCTGCCTGCAGATTATCTGAGGTGTTCTGGTCAATGACATAATGTAAACTTCAATGTGATTCTAAGACTAAGCAAGATTCTGATGTCCCATATGATAGATGAAATAAAACTCTTTTGTACCAGTGCTGTCATATATCTGCAATTCTCATGATTGATTTGGAGCACTCATGGATGTTTATGTATTTATTCTTCTAAAGCATTTTTTCCGAAAGTGTTCCTATTCACATTTAAAAAAAAAAAAAAAGTTGTCATGCTTAAAAGAGTGGAGGCCAAAAATGGAAAAAATATTCAGAATGCATAAAGACTTTGTAGTGAGAATACATTTTCTAAAAGAGACATAATTAGAACATATTTTGATACTGTACTAACTTGCTTTCAGTCTAATTTCTCATGTTGTTTAAGGTAAATGGCCTCACAGGACCATAAGACACCTGCCTACATTTATTGTATTCCTCTGAGCAACCTGGTCTAGTGGAAAGTGTCACTGCCCATGGAAGGAGGTTAAAACAAGGTGGTTTTTGGTGTATCTTCCAACCCAAACCATTCTATGGTTCTGTGTTTCTCCTCACATGATTTTTTGGTGATGGCTGAATCATGGCATGAATTATGAATTATGGCTATGAAGAATGAAACCCAGCAGCCTGTGTTTAACCTGCTCTTTTCTCAGCCAATGCAGTTACATTCCCTGTGCTAAAAATAGAGTATTGAGAACAAGAATTTAAAAAGCTAGTGTCAGGATAAAAACAGATTAATTTATCTGAATTCCCTCGAATTTGTAACATTTTGACTGACTGTAAACTCTTAAGAGTCTTAATGTGACTTAAGCAAAGTTATAGTCAAAGCTATGTTAATCCTCTTGCTATTCATCTCACCTTACCTTAACTGTCTGAGCTCTGGAGAATAAGACCCAAATAGATATTTTCTAAAGTTAAAGAAGCAAAGAAATTCCTACTGTAATCTGGCCAGAATTACCCCTGGGGACATTGATATTTTTCCATGTCTACAGAGGAAAGATAAGGTGATGATAGCCTTGAATTAAGCCTCTCAGTTAAGTGCCTAAAGTTGGGTGAGAAAACCTAAACCTTATTAAAGAGCTTGGGTGTTCCAAAATATGAGATGACATTATCTATTTATAGTGTTGCCCTACTGTGTCTCTGTTCGCTTGATGAAAAGAATAAAATAGAACCAGGGCTATTACTCAGGAAATTACACAATGGATTTTAAAAAAGTTCTTTCAGGCATTTTTCGTCTTTGAATTGGCAGGCTGCACAGAGAAACCCAAATGATTCAAGAATGAGCAGATAAATTGTCATGGACTTCTTGAGCATTTCTTGAGGCCATCAAGGGCTGTAGATTGAAGTATCCAATATACAGGTGGGAATGTTTTTCTAGGTTTCCATTGGCAGAATGAGGATACTGGAGTGTTGAACTTTGAACAGTAGAATCACACAATTTATTGGGTTGAAGGGACCTTCCAGATCACCAGATTTAACCTCCTGCCATGGGCAGGGACATCTTCCACTATCCCAGGTTGCTCCACCTGTCCAACCTGGCCTTGGACATTTCCAGGGATGGGACATCCACAACTTCTCTGGGCAACTTGTGCCAGGGCTTCACCACCTCCTGAGTGGAGTACAGAGTAATCCCAATTGGTCAAGTGCCTAGAAGAAGAGGAGATGAATCAACTGACAATTACTGCTCCAGACCCTTCCCTGCACTTCCTTCACTCCTTTCAGCAGGTGTCAGAAACTTTGAGGAATTCATGCTGGGAGGTTATGACCCTCAAGGAATATGAAGTGTAATCATATACATTTAACTATTGCATGTGTTCTGGATCTCAACAAGGTTTCTTTCCCCACTGTCACCCTTGAACTTGGATTCCATTATGCAGCACTTTCTATGTGCGAATTATTTTTCCACTAATGAGAAGTGTAGGGATTTGGGGTGCTAATAGAAAGTAGTAGGAAATTAATGAGAGATGGGAAGCAGGTTAGATGGTTTTTTTTTTCCCTGTATGCTTGTATATGAATGGGAGTTATTCTGTTGCATCAAGGGGAGAATAGATTAAGCATTTTGGAATGCACAACCCAAGAGGGATCGTTAATCCTGTTTTTGACAATCGCAAATGTAATACGTACAAATGAGGGGAAGCATTATGCATGATTTTCCTCATTTTACATACAGCACAATACATTATTTTCCACCTCTTAATTCATGTCTTCATTAAGTAAAACTACTCTAAGTCTGACTGGAGCATAGTGGAGATTTGGCAAAGAATTATGATCTCAACAATGATACATCAAGTTTTCTTTTCTTTTTAAAATGTTTTAGGATATGATCTTTTCAATAACAGATTAAAATATCTGATAAAGAAATGTGTTAATCAGACTTAGTTTGCTTGGCTACTGTTGACTGTCCAGGCCACCAGCTGCAGCTGTTGATGCCATGCCCAGACAGTGCATCTGCTCTTTACCAGGAAATTAGAGGCTGAAGAAGACATTTATGCTGCTAACACATACATCAAGGCTGAAATCCTAGTGCTGCCTGGTTTATCTCACTCATCTGCCAATCCTTCATGCCTCTGCGGGCATCCCACATAACCCAGATTTCTTTCCTAAGAAGACTGGACTCTACCCATGGTTGTGGCCATCAACTCTCTTGTATGGTATCCCTCAGGATCAACTCCAGCACTTCTTGGAGCCTTTGATTAGCAGACAGTCAAATGAAACACCTCCATGTGATTTATTCTTGTTGCTGCTTCAGAACTGCTCTAAATCTTTGTGGGAGATCAGTTTGTGTCCCAGCCAAACACAGCGTGCTGTAACCTCACCCCTAGTGCTGACTCCTCACCAGGGAAGATGCCCTTAGGCTCCAAAGAAAGGGAAAAAAATAGAGTTTCTTCATTTTTTCACTTAACAGTGTCATGATTTTAACTCTTTAGCCTTTATTTAATAGGCAAATTCAAATTGTCAAAGTAAACATGTTTTTATATAAAAAAAACAGCAGTTGTTTAGGGTTAATTATTGTCAAGATTGGTACAAGATAGAGCAAGGTAGTTATTAAACATTAGCTGGAAAAATGTTTAACAGTGGGGTTCTCCAATTAAAATAAATAAATACTCCTTTTTTTCTTTTAAATTACTAAATAGAAAATGAGTCCTCATAAGCCACTGCTAAACAGTCACACCATTGTGTTATTGTTACTGAGCACTGGAATATAATGAAGAGCAAGTCGTATTTCTTCTCAGTAGTAAACACAGGACAAATTTTTTGCTATATGTAGCTGCAATAACCAGTAAAATTTGACCTGATTTGAATTAGATATTGCTATTGGGATTCATCATGCTTATTTTTAGCTTTCTGTTAATTAACATCTGGCCTAAGTCAGTTCTCAAAATCTCCTCTACAGAGAGTTTTGGGGATGAGCTACTCTTTAAAGAGGCCAGTCTTACACTGTTAAGGAACATGGAAGCTGAATTCCATACTGATTTCCCATATTGGTGTACTCACTGTTCTACACCAGGCAAGAGAACAGCTGAAATCAAGGAACTGCTTTCAAAGGCTACAGAAAAGCATCATAAGAATATGTGGTCTACATAAAACAGCTTAAGAGTAAACAGAAGAATCCTTTTCCAGGGGTTGGAATCAATGGGCTGCCCTTATGGTAAGTAAATTATAAGGTCTTTGAGCTGAGAAATGCCTGTTTCCTTGCACTTAGACATCCCTTATTTGTCACCAAGGTATAGAACTCAGTAACAAAGCTGATAATTCTAGTAAGAATTGGAACAGATTTCTGGATGTTGTCAGGGAGGTGGCAATGTAAGTATTTACACTAAAAATCACAGTCAGCTGTGACTTATGTCACAGTTGTCTTCAAGACATGAGATTTAGACCTGGGAAGAACGAGTTAAACCAAAAACCAACTTTGTAATATTTGACATTCTCATGTAGCAGTTCCAGTGAGAGATGAGATTAATGGTTTAGATTTGCATTAATGTTCTAAATACTCCATATGTTGTACTGAAATGACATTCCACTCCCCAATAAACACACACTGCTAAAATCAAGTGTAGATTTAGATTGGACATAAGATAGACTTTTTTTTTTTTTTTACAATAAGTTTGATGAGGCACTGGCACAATTTGCCCAGAGAAGTTGTGGATGACTCATCTCTGAAGTGTTCCAAGTCAAATTAGATGAAGAGGAAACCAATCTAGTTGCAGATGTCCCTGCTTATTGCACAGGGCTTGGACTTTAGCATTATCTTTAAGGTCCCTTCCAACCCAAACCATTCTGTGATTCAAACTGAGAAATTTCAAGCTTTCACAAAGTAAGGTCAAGTTCTCTTAAAGTTTAAATTGTTAGAATAACTTTGGAAATTCTTTAAAAATCACACTTTCTACAACTTGGATAGAATTTCAAGATTTCATAGGGTTCCATGGAACTCTCTGAATTCAAACAAAAGGAAAAGCTGGTACATCATTCTTTTTTGATCTCAGCTCATGCCATCGACTCTTTGAGGAAAGCAGTCAGATTTCTGTTTGATAAACAGCCTTTCTATCAAGACGAATAAAACAAAGGAGAGACCAAGAATGTTTGAATGAATGATAAATTCCTGATAGAGAGTGAAGAGCCTGACTGTGCAGTTGGGTTTCTTGAGTGGAAATTCACCTTTTTGGAATGTACATCAGGCCAAACTTTCACCCTTCTTGCTAAAGAAAGTTGTTGAGCACTAATACAGTATTGGACTAAGTAAGCAGCTGTTGCAAGACCTAGCCTGGAGATCTGCATTCCTCCAAGAACAAACCTGAAAGTGTTGCAAAAGAGCAGTTTCATAACTCCAGTGACTGTTGAGGCAAATGGGGAGATATTACATCTCTTCATTATTTCTTTTCCTGTGAAGTACAGAAGCTTAAGGTCCAAATACCTTCACCATGTGATCATCAGAGTCTACCTGCAGTGCAAAAAACCCCTGCAATTTCTTGAGATTGCATAATGAGGTATAAAACACTGCTAGCTCATACTGGAACTGACTTTCCAAGCTTTC
Source organism: Acridotheres tristis (assembly GCA_037013685.1). NCBI lineage: Eukaryota > Metazoa > Chordata > Aves > Passeriformes > Sturnidae > Acridotheres > Acridotheres tristis. Next base: position 108,242,549 of record CM072887.1, on the reverse strand, counting down.
TCCATGATGAATAAGGGAAAATGGAAATATTTAGGAAAAAAATCATATCAGTCCAACGAATTCTGCCTTAGAATGCCCACTCGTCCTTCTCAACAAGTTTTTCTTTCCTTCCTGCCATAGAAGAAACTGAGGTCACTGGCTCAGATAGGAACATTTGCACTGTCAGCCTGGTTAAGCATCTGAAGTTAAGTGACATTAAACCCCCCTGCAGACACTACTGGGACTAGCTTTACCCGAATTTAGTTCACTGTGGTGGCTGAAACTTTGCTGTTCACCAGGTGTCCAACAAGGTGTTCTAGCACTATCCCTCCTTAGAAGAACAGGGAAAGAAAATGAAATGGAAAATCTCACGAGTTAAGTAAAGGGCAGTCACAGTTGATGTGCAAACTAAATTCATCCTGGGGAAAATTCATTGAATTTTTTGTCAATTAACAGCAGAGTAGGATAGTGAGAATGAAGAGCAAAATTGAAAAAGCTCTTTTGCCCACTTGCCCACGTATTCCTGGGCTCTTCACCCCTGAGTGTTCTGCCTTCTCTCCCCCGAGCAGCCCAGAGGGGATGGGGAATGGGACTGGGGTCAGTTCATTGCATTTATGCCTCTGCCATGCCCTCCCTCTCAGGCTGTTCCCCTGCTCCACTGTCAAGTCCCTTCCAAGGGATACAGCCTTTCCCAAACTTCTCCAACTTATACCCTTCCCAAAATCTGCAGCTTTTCAGGAATTGCTCCAGTGTGGGTGCTTTTCCATGAGATTCAGCCCTGCAGGATCAGACCACTCCTGCTTGGTTCCCCCACAGCTCCTGATAGAAAACTTGTTCCTGCATGGATTCCTCTCCATGGAGTGCAGCTTCCCTCAGTCTGTGTGGTTTATCTGCCTCATCTTCCCATCCTTCATGCCTGCTCCAGCTTGAGGCTTTTTGCTGGCACCATATTGACATTGTCAGCTGGGCAGCTTACCCTGAAAAGGAACAGTTATCAACTATTTTTGTGCATATTATTATTTTTTTGTTGGAGGAATCAAGGCAATAAGTTCTGTGTTATGACTATGATTTTCATAACTGTGTAAGGAACCTTGAAACCAACCTAGTTTAGTATTTGTATTCTCTGTGTGACTCTGAAGAGAAGAGTTTCTATTTTTAAACTGAAATTGGAACCTACAAGTAGCCAGGTTCCTATGCTGCATTAATATACTTAGTCAGATGCTCTTGGTTCTCCTACCAGAAGACTTGCACCCATTCAGTTAGGTGTTCAGACTTAGGAAAGAAATAGGTTTTAAATTTTCTTTGAATGTGATTTAAAAAAATAATAAAATAAAAGGAACAATTTTTATGACAGGAAAATGGACTCATATAGAGAAAAATGGGTTTTTTTTAGTAACCCTGAACAGCTGTAGTTAAACTTAGAACAAACTTCTATTTAACTCCAGTTTTTAAAAATAGAAAATCAAAGTCTCTCAAAAAAGCTTGAAATGGAGTATTTTGAGTTTACCAGGACGTTCCATTCTTTACTTGTGTGTTTTGGGTAGACTAGAATGAATTGAAATTAGAATATTTCCGCCACACATTCTATGCTCAATTGCTCAGCATTTTCAGATGGAAAAAATATTTTCACTGGAAATTTTCCAGGCAGCTTTCCTTTGATTTTTCCAGGCTGATTCTCTCATTCCTTAGGCTTCTGGACAGAAACTCTCAGCATGGTGTCATGATCCAAACTGCTCATGAACTGCTCTCCAATTCCAAACACTGTAATTGCAGAGAATTTCCTGACCTAGCACTAAACCTGTGCTCATGTGGTGTGTGCCTGTGGCTTTTTTTCAATGAGCTTGTTTGCTCCCACTAAGCTGGAAAAGCCCCAGAGCAGTTTGGGAAGCTGCAGGCATTGCAATGCACCTTCTTCCTCAGCCTTGCCTGCTGCCATGATTCCAGTGCACAGGTGAGAGCAGGAGTCTAAGGAGTGTTGTGTGCCACGGGACCCCTGATGTGTTGGAATTAAACATTTGTGTTAAATAACTCTTTGCCGAGCCACTGTGAAAATCTGTGGAGTGCTCAACAGTCCTGAACATTTTCCATCTCTCACTGGGGCAGGTGGTCTAAGGTTTGAACTCTGCTGCTCAAATAACACCAAGGGCAGAGATGTGATGTCAAGACCTCTTCAAGGCCTTTATTTTGGTTTTGTTGCTGGTGTTATTTTTAATGTTCAGTAGTAATGTTGAATTTCCATACTTAGTAGAACAGAAATATTTATATTCTGAGTATTTACAATTATGTGTACAGTTGGCAACATGTTACAGATGATTACTTGGCTTAGGAGTCTAGAACAGTTATATACCACAAAATAAGTTGCTGTTAGCAAAGGGAAATTACTTAAATGCATCTGTGGGGATAAAAAAAACCCGAATCATAGATTTTATTGTAGTCTTAGACTCTGTCTCTAGAGTATTTTTGTAAACATGGAGTTCTTCAAGACCTCATAACTCTCTATTGGGAACAAAGGCTGTGTCTGTGGCCACAAATAAATCAAAGCCAGAGCCTTTTCTCAATCTCCATCCCCCAGTTATCCAGAATATGAAATGATTCACAGGCTTCCTGTTTGATTTTGGCTTGCACCAGCTAACATTCTCCTAGAGTTTGCCTGGGCATGGTCCAGGGGATTTGCACATGCTCTAGACTGCCCCAGGCAGGAAGTTTGAACACTGTCTGGAGGGCAAGAGAAGTTAGATATGTGCCTGTAAGTCAGGATCCTTGCCTGCAGGTTGGGACTGACCTCTAACTGATCCATGACTTGTTTTATTTAAATGCACAACCACAGAATCATCAAAGCTGGTTGAGAACTTCAAGATCATCTGGTAAAACTGTCAACCCACCACCTCCTAAACCTCATCACCAAGTGCCACATCCAGATGCTTCTTAAACACTTTCCAGAGCTGGTGACTCCATCACCTCCCTGGGCAACTCATTCCAATACTCCAAAGCCTAACCAGCCATTTCACCTTCAATTAAAATTTCTTTATAATATCTAATCTGAATTTCCCCTGGTTCAACTTAAGGCCATTTCCTCTCATCTTTTTGCTTGAGAGGTGGCACAAGAGACTGACTTCCACCTCTCCACAACCTCCTTTCGGGTAGTTGTAGAGAGCATTGAGGCCTCCCCCACAAACTCCTCCAGAAAATCATATGCACAAACCCAAAAGTTCAAAACCAAACTTCTTTAACTTGTTGAAATTGGGCTAATGTGCTTAGACCAGACTCCATCTGCTGAGATGTGCCTCGTACAATGAGATGACCCTGAACTGATTCATGAATGTTTAAAGCAGAAGGCAGCAGACCTTCAGCCTGGTTAACCTCTTCCTTCTTGCAGTCATAAGGACCAAAACAAAGCACAAAATAGCTGATAACTTTAATATCACCAACTCTTAAAATTCACTCAGCTATGCCCACACTGAGCCAAGCATCCTGTGTTTGAAGAAATCACCATCCATGGTTTGTTTCATCCTAAATGTTTGTTCCAGAGAGGTCTCCAGACCTTTTCTTAAAAAGACCAACCCAAGGAAAATTTTCCTTGAAAGCAGTGTGGATTCAAAGTGTATGTGAGGTATCTCATTAGCTTTGAGTTTATTCTCAATTCAGTCACAGGAAATATCCATTTTCCTGAAGAAGCAGCAGTTGTCATATTTCGCTGCTGTAGTGTGTGTAATATCAATCTCATGTTTATTTATGCATGTAAAGATTTTATTATTTACATTTAAATATTTATAACATTTCTGCATAAGCAGCCAAAAAAGTTCATCTCTGCCCTTTAGGAACTAAGCAATTTCATTTTACTAGGTAGACTTTTTTCTATATAAATAATTGACACATTGATTTCTCCCTCTGTCTTGATGCTATTTATATTATTTCTTAAATGCAAGAGGGTTATAGAACTAACAGACTGACTGGTCTGTTTTTATTGCCTATCAAATCCAAACAGACTAATATATCACACGAAGGATCTGGAATAGGGAGTGGTGATAAAACACTAAAAAATAGGAATGAATTCATTAGAATTCAGATATGGAAGCCTATGCTAATTACATTGCTACATTGAAAAAGTGTTTGTTTCTTCCTGGAAATAACTTTATGTAAATTTTTTTTCACTGAGATTAGCAGTACTGTCTGGCTGCATAGCAATAGATATAATTGTGGTCTTTCTTTCAGTAGCACAATCATAGTACGATTTTTGTAAAAAACAAGGTGTTTTAAGAGGATTCAATGAAGCCATGATTATATACTCAGAAGAGGTTTCCACTGTGCAGTGGACCAGTCACACCTCCTTCTGAGCATCTTGCTCATTCTCCCCTTCCTCCTTCACCACCTACTCTGGACAAGTTAAAATTGGCTTTAAAATTTTGTCTTTATGACTTCTGCTGAAAAATCCCCTCTCACTGCTGTCATAACAATGGGAGACACAAAATCAGTACTCAGTGAGAATTTGAAATATAGGAGGTGAAAGCAGATGCACCATTTGTGTAAAAATAATAGAGCAGGTAAAAATTCCTCCCTCATCTAATACTATCTCAACACAACAATGCAATGACCAATGGAGTACAATTTTATTTTCTTTTTTTTTAAATTTCATTTAAGTCAGTGCAAGCCCAGTCAAGGAGAAAGTAAATTAATTTTCAAGAGTTCAATTCTGCCACCAAACAAAGCCAACAAAATGGAATTATAGGTATGTCAGGCATTTTCCCCAGTTGCCTCATTGTGCAAGGCTGTGGTCAAAGACACAGAAAGAGAAAATCTCATCTCCATCCATTGTTTTTACAACCCAAGCAGTCAACGTAGTGTAAAATAAAACCCAGGAAAACCAAGTGACTTATCCAAGGTGTCAGGTAAATTGGAAATCCAAGTACAATGTCCAGGCTCTGTGCTTTAAATCAATTAACTATTCTCAAGTCCATCCTGCTTCATAAAAGGAAAGCACAATGCTTTTTCTTTTAATTGTTGTTCATGGTTTGTCTTCCTTTGGCTACTCCTCATACTTTTTCCAGTTGTGTATTTTTCCCACGTGGAAGCAAACTGAGAGGTTGTTCTTGCTTCAGAGCAGTCTTTAAAATCACACCCAACTCACCACATAATTTGCTACATAAATTTCATTTACAGGTGTTGAAGAACCAAAGCCTGGGGGTAAATTTCCATTGTTTCTCCTGGAGCTATTAAAACAATCTCATTCTATTTCAGTTTTCTATTTTAATTTTTAGGGTTTCATTCTGTTTCATTTTGATATTTGGAGATGTTTTTTGTTTGCTTAATTACAAAAACCCAAGTCTATATGGAATGTAGAAATCTTCTCCAATGTGAGTGTCACCAACTTTGCAATCTACTCAAATAACCCAAGGAAAAAGAAGGAAGAGAGAGCAAGGAAGGGTAAAGGAAAAGTTATAGTTAATAATTTAAACTGTACCTCAGAAAAAAGAAAACTATGGAAATGTCTTCATTGAGGTTGGACATCAGACATGAAAACTAGATAATTTCTATGAAAATGTTTCCTTTTTTTCCCCTAGATCCTGACTCACAAAAAGACATTGTTTTTAAATTAATAACTTTAATTTTGAAATTCAGAGTCAACTCTGTTCATTATTGGGATTTATCTTATGTACTTTAAGCAAAGTTAGACACTTTCATGTTGAGCAGTCACACCAGGCTCCTTTTACACACAGGGGAGAGCAAGAGGTGTTTTCAGAGTTCAGCTCCTCCTGGAGTCTAAAAGACAGGAAAAGAGCCTGACTTGGTAGACATGTATTTTTTTGCCTTGACTATTAAAGGAAGTTACTGCACCTCTTAGTTCTGAATGCAGAGCTTCCAGGGCTCAGGTGACAGGTGAGATAAGTCTTGTTTTCTGTGACTTGCCTGTATTACAAGTACTGCACAAAATGAGGAGATGGTTTCTCCTGAGTGTGGAGAAGCCATATTTTTACAGATTATAGATAGTTCTAGAAATAGTTTTTCCATTTCTGGGTTTTGGAGTAGAAGGTTTATAAGGCTTCTGATACTGACTTTTCAGTCTGTTTCTTTTAATTTTGAGTCTAGCATAAGGTTCAAATACATAAACTAACTAGACCATAACCTTCTACAAAAATATCTGGAATTTCTAGATGTATGGCTATACTTAGAGAAGCTGTGGCTGCCCTATCCCTGGAACTGTTTGGATGGCCTTGGAGCAAGCTGGTGGAAGGTGTGGTGTAAGGTGTCCCTGCCTATGCCAGGGGGTTGGAATAAGATGATCTTTAAGGTCCCTTCCAAGCAAAAGCATTCTGTGATTCTGATTGCCAGCATTATCACAAGATCTCTTCCCTGAAGAATAAATTTCACCTACAAAAATACCTCTTTTGGTGGAGGGTGACGGATTGCATTGATTCAACCTTTCAATATTAAAAACAATACAAATAGGGAAGGTTTGGAAATACCATGGAAAGATTATTTTAGGAATTTAAGTAGTTTAAGTCTATTGAGCAAACTAAAGTTAAAGTGCATTCTTTAAAAGCAAACTATTCTGTAGATCACAGAATCCTAGAAAAATTGAGGTTGGAAAAGACCTCTAAGATCATTGAGTCCAAGCATTCCTGCAAGTGATGTCAACATCCAGAATGCTGGTAGCCCCAAGGAAATGTCCTCACTAAGTAGGTTCACTTGCAGGAATTGAGAGACTGATACTGTAAGTGGCTTGCATGAAAACTGTCACTAGGACCTGCATATAAAGAGAAAAATCCTTCAGAAGTTAAGGAATAGCTTAGTTTCTTTTTAATCTTTTTTATCTCATACTACTGCTCTGCTGCTGCTTTTGGTCTATATAATCAGCTAATGAGATTTCCACTTCTTCAGGCAATGAGGCAAGTTGTGCTGGAAGAAAAGTTGTGCCTGGATTCATTGCAATGCATTCATATACTATTAAGAAATATTTTACAGAGCAGCACATTTAAACAAATATTAAATTCACACAATTGTTAATCAGTGAGCCATCTGGAAACATTTGAAAGTTTAGACTCTTAATTGCCTGAATCTCATAAATGTTCAAAATTGTTGCATACTACAGGCTATATTGCATTTAGGACTTTTTTTACTGTATAAATACATGTAATTAAAACGTGAGATAGGGACACTTTCCAGCAGCTGTTGTGAGAGCTGTAACCATCTTCCCTATTAATCTTCAGGGATTTGAAATATGTGTTGCTGAGCACCAGGGTCAATGACATGCCGCTGCATTTGAATCCCACCATTTGACAAAGCATTGCATTCTGTTTCTAAATTCTTTCATGAGACTGACAGCTACATCCATTTCTTCCCGAGGCCACTCTTTAAATTCCTTTGTACTTGTAGAAGCAAGTTTGCTGGCTCAAGAATTTTGTCTTAACTCTGCCTCTAAGACTTGTCAATGGCAAATTAGGACAAGAAATTCTAATTTATGTTTCAAAGGCACCTATGGTAGTAAGAGAAACTATTTTTATTTACAATTTTTTTCCTCAAAAGTGTCAAATCAAAGACTCTATAATTACTATATATTTTCAGGAGATGTCATAGTGACTTCAGGGGGCAAGTGGTGGATAGGGTTAATCTGAGAAAAGTCAGTGAAATGCACAAAGGATTTCTGTTCATGGCAAATGCTACTTGGAGAATTAACTACCTAGTAAGAAAACATAAATATTTGGGCTGCCAGCTGCTCTCCTCCAACACAGAGGAGGAGATACTGCAGAGGGAGGGCAACTTCTTGTCCAAAAGTCAGTGGGAGAGTTTCTCCTGTCCTATTGCCCTGAATGGTTTTGACCAAGCCAGTGAAAAGGAATTCAGTGTTGGAGCACCTACTGATTTTCAGTAGAAACTTCAACAGTCAGACATGAGCTTTAACAACATTGCTTTCTTGATTTCTCATTAAATTCTACAAGTATTTGGGGTTTTTTCCCCAGTATTCGCTTGTTCTCCACCACAAGTCACAGATATTCTCTTGACTTTCTTTATGCCTATCAGTTCTCAAATTATGGCCATCAACTTACTGACACCTTTTACAGCCAACAAAACAACTGGCAACATATGTGGTATAGACACCTTTGTCTTCTTTCCAGATACTAAAGCATATTTTATTAAAGTTATTGTTTTGGGGTTTTTTTCTGACATAATTTACAGATCTTAAATAACTGTGATTATTATCCTAGGGAAGATATGTAGTTAGGAAGAGAAAGAAGTGACTCATGAGGGCCCTTGTTGGTGTATTTGGAAGGGATCTTTGATGCACTCTTGTGCAGGGCGAGGAGTTGTACTTCCATGGTCCTTATGGATATTCTATGGATATTCTCTGGATATATCTCAGTGTATTCTATGATTCTGTGATTCTGAGGTGATAGATGATGGGAAGGATTCCCTCTCCAAACACCAAGTAGTAAATTTTGGTTTGTAGGGTTGCCAGAGGACACAGGGAATAAAGACTGAATTTCCTTGCTCTTAATCCCATTTCTAAGAGGATCTCCATCAGAGGAAAGGAAAAACATGTTTGGACACAAGAAACATTAAATGTTGGGGAGGTACATGACTAGCAAAGTATTACTATCATATGAGAAAGGTATCATTTGCCCTCTTCCTTTTAGATAAGAATTAGTATGAAATTAAATAATTCTTCCTTTTCTTTTATTTTCTTTTTTTGTTTTCCTTCTCCCCCCCCCCCCCCCCCATCCCGTGTTTATATCCCTGGCACAAGAAATAAACCATAAACTGGACCAACTAAGACTCTTGCTGTCTACATTTCATTTCCAAAATGTCCTTTCCTGTTATTTTTCAGTGGTAGACCCCTGTGGGATCAGAGTCCTCCAGGAAAAAGCCCTTTGTCCCATGTGCACATGGACAGCACAGTCAGATGGGGCAATGGGGGACTTGCAAAATCAGCTGTTTGTCCTGCCCTTTCATCCTGACAACTCTGATAAGACAACTCCTCTTATTCCCTTTTCTGCCCTCCTGCAGGTGTGAGGGATGGAGCAATGACCTCTGCTCCAAGAAAAGAGAAATCAAAAGCTGATTTTTCAGATTATGATCCCACAGAACCACTGTAAACTGAGAGCTTCAGCATTTCTTTTTTATTATCGCAATCGTTTTTTCCTTGAGCTTATCTGCTCTTGAAGGAACATGTATTTTCTTGAGGAGAGAGATTTTTAGACATTGGAGGGCACCTGTAGCAGTTCTTATACAGACATTATTGGAAACATGCAGAAGAGGGAAAATTAGAGCTTTAAATCTGTGTTTTTGTAGCACAGCTGACAGAGCATAATGCAAGTAGGGCTTCCATACCTTTGGGTTATGAAATGAGAGACACAGGGCCTGAGTTATTATTGTTAAAGAAAAAGAAAAGTGCTGGTGTAGCAGAAACGAAAAATTCCCACCAATTGACTCATGCAGTCTTTCTATGAGTACTAAACCAGATCCACAAATGCAGGATAAAGAAACAGATAATTTTAAATAGATGGTGGGGGGGAACTGTTCTTTAGACACAGTTATATCACAGTTAAAACTGAATGGAGCACTGGCATTCAGAATTCGCAGGTTTCTATTTCATGGCATTAACCTAAGATCTGATTTCTTTGTACTTAATACCGGAGACTTAATGATTTCTTTTCTGAATTTGGAAAGATTCCTGTGTCCCAAATTCAAGGTCTGACCTATAGTCCAATGTAATTTCTTTCTACTGCTCTAGCATTTGAAAGAAAAGATTATTTCATCTCTTTTATCTTGGGTTGGACAGAAAAAATATTTCTTTTTATCAATCTCTACTGCTACTCTCCTATGTGACACTGGGAAAATCATTCCACTTTTTTATTTTTTAAATTTCTTTGGTCCATTTCAACTCTTATCACTTCAGTCCTTTTACTTGTCTGTAAGACAAATGAAGACAATTCTACTGAAATCAAAGAATCATACAATATCCTGAGATGAAGGGGGCCCACTAGGAAGTCTAACTCCTGTCTGACAAAGGAAGACATAGAATAAATCAATGGGGCATGAGAAAAATGCCTCAAAAAATGCAACAAAATCAGTTATTTTTAATCACTGGCACATGAGAAGCCTGGCTAGAAATTAGTTTGTGTTTTCAAATGGTTCTTCTCATGTCCAAGAAGGTGCAAGCTCCAATTTAGGCTTGTGAATGGTTGTAAAATTCAGAGATTCTCTTTATTCCAATGATTATCTGGTATCAATAATGACTCAGATTACATCAAGTCTACTCTACAGACAGGTCACTACTGATAAGTCTTCCCTCTGTCTGGCCACGCAATTTTACAAATCTCTAAGTCTGTAACATCCTTGCAATCTGTACCCCATCTGTCAAATTTTGGCTGAAATTGGCTGACAGATGTTTTGCAATTCTGTTGCTTCTCTCCAGTTCCACCACATTCCTGCCCCAACATACCTTTGACACATAGTGTGATATGCAGAAAAGATAGCAGAGCAAGGCTGTTAAATTCCTCTTCGTGCCTTATTATAAATCCAGATCAACATCTAGAGCAAACTGGTCTAGTGGAAGGTGTCCCTGCCCATGGCAGTGTGGATGGGAGATGATCTTTAAAGTCCCAAACCATGTTGTGATTCTGTGATTCTGATTGGATAAGCTTGATGTTGGTTGGCCTGATAATCACTAATTATCCTCATTTCTTACTGCTTCTCTTAGCAGGTTTTTTTTAATAAAATAAATATATTGACTACGAACCCATTTCCCCTACAACTTTCTCACACACAGCCCACAGAATTTCTGGGTTGAAGCAATGTGAAACAAGTTGAATTTTTCTTCTTTAGCAATCAGGCTGAAGAAAGGGTTAAAGGTATATTCTGCACCTGGAAATTTTTTCAACAGTAGCAGAGATGAGCAGTCAGACAGCAGCCTTTGATCTTTCCATGCTGTGTCACAGCTTGTGCACAAAGGTATTTCATGTGTGGTTTGGGAGTGTTTGCCATTGGACTGGGAAAGATGAGGAGTGCCATGATAAAGAGCATGAAGGAAAGACACGTTCTGAGGCCATGTTTCCTCACACAAAGCTGTCAATACCCCCTTTCCTTCTCTAACACCATCACAGCTGCATGGTGGCACAGCTGGAGGCAGTCCTTGAAAAGTCCATCTTGCAAGGTCTTCCCTGCCTGAAGTGTAGATGGACATGGAGGTGGAATTACATTTCAGTGTCATCAAGACAGTCTCCTGTAGATCTGCATCTCGATCCTTTTACTGGAATTGAGGCCCAGACTTTTCCTATATGTCCTAAGGTGCCTGAGTTAGTGTAGAACTATTATCCAGCAGAGGAAGAAAGAACAACAGAGGCATCTCAGGAGACTCAGCCAACCTACCCAACATCTAAGCCATCCCATAAATACACTTATCCCTTTCTTTGTATTGACTCCAGAAGCAGTCCCTGCTGCCTCAGAGATCTTGAATGAGTGCTTCAAGCTGGGTGAGATGAATACAGATCTGTTGACTCAAACCATGGTGGGACAACCAGTTCAAGAAAATCTTGCAAAGGAAGGTGTCATTTCAGAGCTCACCAAGCAAAATCTAAACAAATTCTGATTTTAGTATGCTTTCCATAAAATTATATGACTTGACTGGAATCATACTTTCAGAGTATTTGTTTGCCCTTCCATGTAATGCAAGTGATCTAGTTTTCTTTTATGACAGGAACAAAGTATAAATAAAGGTTGTTGAACAGAGTTTATTAAGACACATTTCATGCAAGACCTATTTTTGCTACACGTCGTGAGAGACCACATATGATCACAACGTTTTTCTTCAAGGTGTTTTTCAGACTGTATGAGACAAACCAGGAGAGGAAAACCCCTGATAAAGCAAGAAATTGCATTGGAAATCAAATTCAATGTTGTCTCTCCCCCACCATTTTATCTGTAGGAGTGGAATCATTAGGAAGTTAAGCTGAACAGGACTGCATGAAATCCTCTACTACATTCCTTAAAAGGAGACCAAGATGCAAGACTAGCTATATCCAAATCCTTTTGAAAACATCTTATCTAATCGGCATTCAAAAACCACCACTGATGGATATTTTACCTATTCTCCTAGTTCTCAGAAATATAATCCAGTACTTCACTTCCTATCACATTCTTTCTAGATGTTAGAAATATGCCACGTGAATATTTAAGGAAGAGCAAACAAAGAAATAGAAAAGCACAAGATAATCAGGATTAATTTTTGTAATTCCTTTTCTCCAATGTCCTTGCACTGGAAATGCATGGCTTGACTGCTTTTATATACTGGATGGAGAGGACAGAAGAAGAAAAACTGGGCCAAGGACAGCTTTTTGCAGCATAAAAATAGCCCAACTTTTAAATTTAATAGACTGGATTCTTCATAGATTAGAAGCAAGTGCAAAACATCTCTGAAAAAAGAAAAAACTACCCTGTGACTCTCCCCTTTCTTCCCCTGCAGGGCTGACGGATAATTGATTGTAAAGATTTTGGCATGTTTAGGACTGTTTCAGGACTCAATTTTACTTTCCAAGGGCTTGCACCGAGGAGGAAATCCACATACAAAAGAGAAAAGAGATCTTTATATGGGTGGATTATTTTCTAATAAGTAAGAAGTAGTAAGAGATAGTACAGGAATTTGGAGATCTGGAATAAATCCATGAAGGCAGAGAAGAGGAAAGCTTTATAGGGCTGGGTAGAAAGAAGTGGTGATAGGTACAGGAATGGTGATAACAACTTTTTATTTGTACTGTTTTATTACCATCTTAACCATATTACCATCCCCCATATTTGTACCTATACATTATACCTATACCTACTTATACCTATACCCTATTTATACCTATACCTACTTATACATAAGTATATGAGACCTGACATATAATTATGTAGATTCACAGGAAATGAAGGGTGGGCACAGGTATCAGCATGTGTGTATGTGTATAAACATGTGAGTTTATATTAATAGCCGTAGAAAATATATACTAACATGTGTTATTATATTATAATAACATAATATCATCCCCAGCACAGGAAGGATGTGGACCTACTGGAGAGAGTCCAGAGGAGGTCACAAAACTGATTAGAGGGATAGAAAAACTCTGCTGTGAGGAAAGGCAGAAAGAATTGGGATTGTTCAGCCTGAAGAGAAGGATTTGGAGTAACTCAGTTGTGGCCTTCCAGTACCTGAAGGGAGCCTGCAAGAAAGGTGGAGAGAGATTATTCACAAGGGCCTGGAGTGACAGGACAAGGGGGTATGGCTTCACACTGAAAGAGAGTAGGTTTCTGATGGATTAGACTTGGATCTTGGCTAGGAGAGTGGGAGGCACTGGCACAGGTTGCCCAGAGAAGCTGTGGCTGCCCCATCCCTGAAATGTCCAAAGCCATGTTGGATGGGGCTGTGGGACAATGGAAAGTGTTCCTGCCCATGGAGGGGATAGAATAAGGTGACCTTTCAAGTCCCTTCCAACTCAAACCATTCTATGATTCTAATATTACATTGTGGTTTTATTTCTTCCCTTTCAGGCTTCATATAATTAAAAACTACTGAAATACTCAACAGATATATTTGTAGAGCAGCATCTCAATGGAGCACAGATATGGAGTACAGTTTAAACATCTCTCTGGATGCTCTTGTGCCACCAGGTTAGAGGTTTTTGCAGCATTCATGAACTCAGTTTCCCTCACCTCTCTTGGCCTTGGTCTGATTGAAATCCATGAACATTATTGCTCTCTCTAGATCTGAGTAGTTTGAGTCTTGTCAAAGAGGCAGGAGTAATTTCAACATCAATAATCCTTACCATCAAGACCCCTTGCCAAAGAATAATAGTTGTAAACTGGTCAATATACCCAAATTCTCATAATACAAATCAGATACAATCTAAAGCAAAACAAGAGGTTCTCCCAGATTTTCTATAACCGCTGTTGCTTCCATTTTTGAGGAAATTATAGCAGGAATCCTGACAACCATTTATTTTTGCTTTCCTTTCAGACCTTTCACAGTTAATAAACACTTAGTGTTTTCAAAATTAATTGCAGCACAATTTTCTGCACTATTTAGAGAGCCTTGAAAAAAGGAGTTGTCAAACAGACCCAATATGTCTCCAAGTCGACAACCATATGACTTAGCCTTGTGTTTTAGCCATACGGATGAGGAAGGCAACTGTGATTACTCCTCGTGGAAGGGGGGGTGTGAGACAAGATTGCTAATGTCAGCCTGGCTTGTCAAGTGTAACCAAGACTGTGGAATTGCTGAGCTGTGTACCCAAGAGTGTGTCAAGGCTGGATAACTTCCACAAAATAGGACAGGCAGTCACGTGGTGCTCTGAGCCAGCTAAAGAGTTTGTGTGCCTACAACAGATGTGCCGTGTTAAAGATAGTACCCAGAAATGGTCAGGTGCCAGCACGACAAGTTTGTGAGCAGATCCTCCCAGCAGGAGCCAATTTCAGTGAAACAAGCTGGCAAGGCAGCACACTTGTCATGGATGCAAATGCCAGGTTTGGCATCTGCAGGTTTGTGGCACGGGGGAGATGGGGGTAAGATCCAAGTTTCCACCACCAACTGGTGCCAGGGCTTCAAAGAAGAAAGCTCTCAGATGTTTGGCCTGTGAAAAATATTAGACTTGATTGCCTAAATCTCATTTAAATAAAAGCAAGAAGGAAAAACAACACCACCAAACAAATCCCAAGCAGTATCTAGTTTACAATCAGATGATCTCCTTTACACAGCCATTAAGAAAATAACTTAGGGTCCTGGTTTCTCTAAAGTCAAATTGACATCACGGCATCTGTTAATACTTGTACAAAACTATTCACAGCCCAGACAGTCCTGGAAAAAGAATTGTTATATTGTGAGGGCCCACAATAGGCAGTTCTTTGTAGCATTGTTACTCTATTAAAGATAACTGAAATTTGTTCCAAAAAACACAGAAACGCACATCTTCTGTGCTTGCTTCTCATTGAGACTCTTCCATGGGAGTTTAAACAATGAAGTCTGACAATTGTGACAGAGAATGATGGACAAATTTGTGTTGAGAACTTTCTGATTTACTGAATGCAGGTGTCATGTGGAAACAGAAAGCAGAGTGACATGTGCTTAAGGACACAAGGAAACTGCTTAAGGAGGACTTTTCAGGATTGCCTCCTCCCTTCAAGTTTTTAAAGTATCTGTGACAGTAAAATATACAACTTTGCACTCTGTGCATTCTACAGCTGTGACTGCCCCATCCCTGGAAGTTCTCAAGGCCAGGTTGCACAGGGCTTGGAGCAACCTGGTCAGGTGGAAGGTGTCCCTGCCCATGGCAGGGGGATGGAATGAGACGAGCTTTAAGGTCCTTTCCAATCCAAACCATCCTGGAATTCTGTGATTCTATGACTGGAGAAAACTTGCACCTTGCACCCAGATAGGGCATCTGTCTCAAAGACTGCTGGAATGACTAATGGTTGAATTACCAAAGAGATGTTTTCAGTGACCCCAGAGACAGATGGTTTGCAGTTTCACTTAGACTTTCATGGATGGTGAGTGCAAACAACTTGCAGAACAGGCTTGCCAATATTACAAAAACAATGCCAAACCAGCTGGCTTTTTCCATTGCCTGGAACCAGGAAATTCTGGTTTTCCTAATTTCAAGACAGTGAATGGTGGCTTAGTTTCCAGGATAATATATCCATTTATTACACTCAGTTTGTTTTCAAGGCAGCAGACAGTGACAGCTTTTTCTAGTATTTCAATTGGTAAAACAGTGTTCATCAGAGACTTCTTTACTAAGTAATCAGTATGACCAGGAAGGAGTTGAGTCTCCTACACAGGATATTCCAGACCTGTTTTGCCAGTTGTTATGTTTATCCTATAGCAAGAATCTATGCTGGAGAACCAAAATCACTTTTTTGAAACCATTGGTATAAAAATAGGTCACACATGAATTTGAAGCTCAGATGAGAAAAAAAGAGGAAAGGAGATTATCTGGAGTTACGCTGACTGAGTGTATCTCTAACCACACAATTTTTAGTATAAGTTGAGAAATTGGACAATATGCTGGCAGATATGGCAGAGGAATTACAACTGGTTTAGAAGAATTTTTGCCTGCAAGGGGGGGTGAGGCCCTGCCTCAGGTTTCCCAGAAAAGCTGTGTCTGCCCCTGGATCCCTGGAAGTGCTCAAGGCCAGGTTGGACAGGGCTTGGAGCAACCTGGGATAGTGGAAGGTGTCCCTGCCCATGGCAGGGGGTGGAGTGAGATGAGCTTTAAGGTCTGTTCCAACCCAAACTGTTCTATAATTCTTTGATCGATTCTGTGATTCTCTTATTGCTTCATACTCACAGGGGGAAAAATGATGGGATGGCTTGTGAAACAGCCAAAACCCCTGGAGGTTAGAGCCTGACCCCAGGAGGAGGGAGGTTCCCTTTCCACCTGCCCTGCCAGACAAGCTCCGGCCCCACACTCTGCCCAGGTTCCCTTCCACACTGTGTGAGTTTGGCTCCACACAGACGAACCCACGGGGCAGGGGACAGCCCTTCACAGCATGTTCTCAGCCTTGGCTGGGCAGGGGAGAGCTGCAGGGCTCTTGCAGAAAGGAATATCCCTGCTTTTACTTCCTTGCCTCTTCTCTGTCTGTGCCTGCAGAGCCAGCTGGTGACACAAATGACAGCATTTCAGTGGCTGTGTCACCTGTCCTGCCAGCACTGAGAACAGAGCAGCTCTGGCTCTCTGCTGCTCCTAAATCCCCCTGAGCATGAGACATAACCAGGGGAAATCCATGCTCTGCCTTGCCTTCATGCTGTGAGCTTTTGTGCCACCAAAGAGGTTCTGTATCCCCACCTGGGATAGAGGAAGGTGTCCCTGCCCATGGAAAGGGGATGCAATGAGATAAGTTTTAAGGTCCCTTCCAACCCAAATCATTCTGTGATTCTGGGATTTTAGGATTTGAATTGTGGCTGCATCTGCCTTTAGCATAATTAAAATAGCATGACTGTACTGACAAACTTCATTAGAAGAGGCATATCCTATATTAGAGAAAAATGTCTTTATCTGATATAGATTGAACAATTCCATCTCCACAAGGAGTAGCTATGTTAGTTACAAGATTTTTTGTTCTATTTTATTTTGACACTTTATCCACAGGTTTTTCTGCTACAGCTGTTTCGGTTACTTTTTAGCCTATCACGTTAAACAGCATAGTAACAGTGGAAAAATTTCTTAAAGCAAAGCAAATTTGCCCAGGGAACTTGTAGAGGAACTCTCCTTAGAGATATTAAAAAACTATCTACACATGGTCATTGGCAACTTGCTCAGAGTAGCTCTACTTGAGCAAGAGACTTAGACCAGATAATCTCCAGTGGAGACTTCCAGCCTGTGATTCTGTGAAATTTCAGTTGATTTAAGCACTTTTTTCATAAGAAAATTTCATGACACAGTTCTTTGATACCGTCAAAAATAAAGTAATTTAAAAACATATGTAATAATGATAATAATAATAATAATAATAATAGATGAAAAATTTATCCTTTCATTACAAAACCAAAAAGCTTTAAAAATTTCTGTTTGTTGCAATAGGAATTGTTAAAAATTTCTATATTTATAATAATGTTTAAAATAGATCATTCTTATATTATTTCATTGCAGTTTAAACAAACTAAATGTAAGCACATTTTTCCCAATAGATTTTAATCAAATTTCCCTTAAAATACAGAACCTACATGTAAAATACCATAATGAATTTTTAAATGTGATTTTACTGCACTTTGAAATTTATTTTCCATTCCATTTCCTTCCTGCTTGTGTTGAGTTGTGTTCAGTTATGGCAGACCCTGGAGAGACACAGTTGTGAACAAGGTGCCAGGTGATATGAAAGAACAAGTTAGTTTCTATATTGCTGTTAATCTTATAGGTATTCATTGATGTTGGGTCAAAGAGTTGATTACTAAGCTCATCCTTAACAAGACTTTTCTAATAACCACGTCATTCCTTTGTAATGAAATCAATTGCTTCCATTTTGAAACTTTTAAAACTTCTGATTTTGTCCAATATCTACCAAATTTTTCCAATTCCATTTTACTTTTCATATTCCTATTCAATTCAGATTATTTACCAAATGCAAAGCAGAAATTCACAGTGAGTGATTCCTCTTTTTGGTTGAACTTCAAGGGGAACTACGCTGGAAAACAAAAAAAAAATGTATGGTTTTATCATCCAGTGTGCTTCAAGAAATGGAGACCTGGGAAAGACAATGATTTAATGTTCACATACAACAAATCTTTTCTTACATGAAAGCCACCAAAAATTATTAATAACTGTGGCAATGAGCACATGACATTTCTCACAGATGCACTTTAGAGCAATCCCTCTGAATATCTGTAGAAAATTACTGTTGTGAATATGTCCCACGATATTTCTGGAGCACAAATTGTGAGCCTTTGCAACAGTCCTGTGTGTTTACAGAGTTTTCTATGACCTGCAAGGAAAAGAAACTGATTTATGCCCACTCTGTTCTATCCCACATGCACATGCATAAGTGCCCATCCAGGCTTGAACACAAACATTAAAAGAGCATTAGAAAAGCCACTGAAGTGAAGCTTTGCAAAGCTAAGACATGCAAGACTTTGCCACCTGTGCAGATACACCTTCTTTGTCATGCACTTTTCCTCCTGGAAGCTTTAATTCCCAGACTGCCTATTCTTCTTCCAAAGATTCCATGCTTTAAGGACAGATGCTGCTCACTAAGTTAATCATTAATCAATACTTTATTTTACCTCAGTTATCAAAAATGGTGTGCAAAGTCTGTTCTGGCAGACTTTTTCTGTCTGAAAAATTACATATAGGCAATTAATATCTAATATTTGTGTGCATTTGTGTGTGCACTGAGTGCATACAGATATTGAATTTTTTTCTGTTCACCTTTAGCTTCCCTGCAAACAATGAGATTTACACCTGAATGAAAGTTTGACTGATCATACCTTTGTATCAGCTCAGGTTCATTTTGGTGCTCTAAGAAGTGCATGAGACTTCTTCATCCTGCCAGAGAAATGCCAGAAATCCTGAAGGTAGATTTACTGTATTTGAACTGGTTTTGAATCATTTTCACTGCATGTTATGATTGAGTGGCTAAATATCAGCTCCCAGATTGTCCTCATGTTCTAAACAGCCAGAACACCTTATTCCAGGCACACCTATTCCTTAAGGAAATTTTCAGCACTAAAGATCATCTTGGATTATTTTAGCCATTCAGCAAACTTTTGCTGAATACCGACTGCATCAAGCAGTAAGGAAAAACAGAGCCCAGAGTCCATCATTGCCCTTTCCTGGCAAAGATTCCCACCCAATAAACCACAATATGTGTCTCTTCAGGTCTGCTTTACTTGTGGCTCTGCACGTGGTAACCCATGGCCTGTGTTAGACAGAAAGGGGAGAGATTCCTTCTCTCCACCCTACATGGTTTGGATATATCTGGTTAGAGCCTGCTGCAGGGGTATGGGAAGAGCAGATTTGAGCTTTTCTCAGGCTGAAACTGCCCTGCTACTCCAATTCTGAGATTCCCAGGACAATGTTTCAACCACGGGACCATTATGTAAAAGATGGGTGTTGGCAGCACCTCTCCTGGCAGGTGTCAAAACGCTGCTCTCATTGTCTGAGCCCTAAAGTTTGACTTAGAGACCTGTGCCCAAAAGAAAGCTTCTTGCCTTGGATTCATCTTTCTCTGAATTCTCCAAAACCAAGGCACAGAGGGTGTTTCATGCCAGACACTTTCCTCAGCTGGCTCACATGTTTTACCAATAGGTGTGTACCTGCCTAAGGCCCTGAACTTTTCCCAAGTTTTCTGAAGTCAGGCAGAATTAACTGTTGCTGCACAGGAAATGTAGGCACCTCAGTCTGCAAGGTGACTTCTGGAGAGACTGATTTAAAGATGCATGGATGATGAGAATGTGAGCCCCAAATCCATTTTAGGATCTGGGGGATGAAACCCATTAAAAGCCATTTATAGTCAAAACATCTTTGCATGAAACAAGTTTGGAGAAGACAGCTGACAAATATCTTTCTATTTTTTTATGAAGGACAAGACCTAAATATGAACCCATATTTCTTGAGAGAAACACTGATAAATTAGAAATTCAAGCAGGATTATCCAGGTGGGCGTCCAGAGTCTGAATCAATCTACTCACCTCATTTTTTTTTGTGCACTGAAATCAGGAGGGAGAGAGGAAGGGACATGGCTGTCATTGATCCATCCATGTGGAAGAAGTGATAATCCTCTAAAAATCAAGAGAGAGTCAGTGGAGAATTGTATTTCTTTGTGTACATGAAGAAGCACTTCCAACCACCCACCCAGCACAGCTTTTCTACCAGAGGTGATTCTTCACACAAAATATAATTGAGTAGTGAATACTTTAGTTTTACTGCAGAGGACTTTGAATCTTAAAAACCTACAGGCATTAACTGAAGAAGTTCCTGGAAGAGAAAGTCATAGAGAGCTATTAAAAATAAAGTTACAAACCTGGTTCAGCCCAAATCCAGCACTCAGTGGAGGCTGGAGGAGCATTTTGTGCTCTGTGTATGCACCCAATTGCTCTGCTGTCCCAGAGATATTCACCCCCAGTCGTGGTCAGGGTGACCAGCTGGGTTTCAGTAAATGAGCCTGCATTTCCAACTAGGAAATTTGTATGAGGTCCATGAGCTTTAAGAAATTAAAATACATTAAAAGGGTGCCATCCCTGCCTTCAGTCATGCTGTCATACCCACAAATGCAGCAAGGAGGATCTTGAGATTCTACCAGTAACTGAAACTTACCTGTTGCTTAGACATAGATTTCACAAAGGTAGAATAATTCTTTCAGAGTCCCTAAATTCAACTCTGGAAGTAGGAAATTAGCAGAAGTTTGTGTAAATTCTTTGCTGTTCCAAAATACAGAAATACACCTCATCTGCTGTCAAAGAAAGAGTATCTTCCACAACCACATGGTTTAAATAATTCAGTTTATTATTTCAGTGTCAGTGAAATGTTTTGAAAACAAAACAAACAAAAACTACTGTAAATTATCTTAGAATCACAGAATGGTTTGGGTTAGAAGAGACCTAAAAGTTCTTTATTCCAACATCCTTCTGCTATGGGCTGGGATACTTTCCACAGTCCCAGGTGGCTGCAAGCCCTGTTGAATTTAGCCTTGGACACTTCCAGGGATGAGGATACAGTAGCTTCTCCGGATAAATTTTTCTAGGTCTCACCACCATTTTCTCCTTCATTATTTTGATGTTTTGAAAAGCAGATATAAAGTACCAAGAAGAAAAAAAAAAAAAACACTGTTTGCTGCATTATAATGAGATTGTTTTTCCAAGCAGTCAGCCCACATAACAAAACCTAAAGCTACCTAAAGACTGAGCTATCCTTCATTTCCAGTGAGCAGAAGTGCTGTGTGGTGGTGAAGAAATATTATAAAGATACTTGTGCACAAAAAAACTTGTTCTAGTTTGCTTTTAAGAGAAGGGAAAAGGGAAAGAGAATAGTCAGGTGGAGTTCAAAGACCTTAATTTTATACTCTGAGCCTTCATTGCCAGAGAAGCAGCCAGGGCTTCGTCTGAAATGACTGATACTCACTGTCAGCCAGTACAGCCAGCCAAAGAAGTAACCTGATTCAAAGACAGGGCTAAGCAAAAGATATCACTCACAAGGGGTTTTTTCCTGTCAAAAAAAGAAGTTAACAAAGAGGAAGAAAGGATTGTGTCATAAGGAGGCTCAACACTTCCTTCTGTGCAGTCAATGGAAAAGCTCCCACTGTAGCTTCGATCTGAAAAACAACACAATATGACAAGTCTGATTGATAGATTCATACCAGAGGTCCTGAATACACCTAAATTCATACAGAATAACAATAGTACACAATTCTAAAAGCAGAGAAAGTATACCAAAGAGTTGTAATGGTCTTGTTTGACTTCAAGGGAATTTATCATGAAATAGCAGGTTCTTTACTTTGGGTTTCTGGCTTAAATCTGTCTCAGAATATAGAATCATAGAATGGTTTGGGTTGGAAGGGACCTTAAAGCTCATCTTATTCTAACGTCCTGCCGTGGGCAGGGACACCTTCCAGAGACCAGGTTCTTCCAAGTCCTGTCCAACCTGGCCTTGAGGATATTTCCAGGGTTGGGTAAGAAGCTGAAGAATTTTCACCAGATGCATGTTTGTTGTGCTAGGCTACACAAAATGACATGTTAGCCTCAATTCCAAGCAGATAAAAGGCACATCACTCAGCTGGTGCAGACTGGCACTCCTGGTGACAGTGCTCACAGAGTGCACAGAGAAGATGGATGAATATTTTGTGTGTGGGCTTTTCCAGTCTATGGACAGTCCCTCCAGGTCAGGACTGGGAGCCAATTTCACACGTTTCATTTTTTTTTCTGCCCTCTTCTTCTCATGTGTCACACACAATCCCAGCTCTGTCTACCAAGAAAACAGAGGACTAAACTGGCACACCAAAGCAATGGGGATGTCATTGGAAGAAATTAAGAAACAGTAAAGAATGAGATTGTGTCACAAGAAGGGTCTCTATTTTCCTTTTGTGCAGTCAGTGGAAAAGTTCCTACATCTCCACTTAAGCCAAAAGACAAAGTACTAAACTGCAGTATCTGGAATCCAACATAAGAGCCAGAGGCATGTGAAACTCAGCTATTTCCAACTGCACAAACCTGTGCAAACACAGCTTTCATTTTTCTTTCTCTCAAAATTCCCTGGTTGTTATCAGCTTCTAATATCCTCCCAAAAATTCCCAGTAAAATTTAAAGAAACAATGCACCATTTGGCTGTGTGCTGTAACAAGAGCTTTTGCATAGTTGTAATGTGAAATTTCACTGCTCATTTCGGCTCAAGGGTCTGGAAATATTTACAATTACTTGTTTTGATGTCCAGTCATTTATAATAAGAACTTATTAATTTTGTTTGGGTTTGTTTGTTGTTTTTTGTTTTGGTTTTTTTTTTTTTTTTTTTTTTTTGCTATTAGAATGGCCAGTGACTTGTACTGTATTTAGCCCAAGGCATCCAACACTGTCCCAAAGAAATCCATGCTGCTATCCAGAAACTGGTTTATAACACACTAAGAGGCAGTTTGTGTGCAGTCTCTCCCTTTTAGACAGTAAAAAAATTTAGTTATGGATGGCTGGATCATGGCAACTTTATCAGAGGCAAGGAAAACTTCCTGGCCCTGTTTCACCTGCAAGCACAGGAAGAGTGTGGACCCACCCCACAGTTCCTGCCTTCTCCACTGTCCATAGAAGGAAGCTCAGTAAATGATTTTAGAATATGTATCAAAATTTAAGATAGCTGGACCAAAATTACTTCCCTGAGATTGCAGAGGGAGTCTAGGAAGGAGCCATTGGAGTTGTTATTCAATAACTCAACACAAGATTATTTTCCTTTTCAAAACTTTATTTATGTCTAAGGAGCAGTGGACTGGTCTTGAGTATTCATGTTTTTGGAAACCAAGGTTGTAGTTAAGACCTCAGAGAACTGCCATGTGATCATGTCCTGTTCCACTCACCATCAATCCTTTCTTTCAGTGAACCACAGAGGAAGAGGGAAAACTGCTAATTAAAGTTCTTCCAAATGCCAGTGACTGAGCTGACTGCACCAGCTCCTCCACGTAATGGAATTCCAGCATCATAATGAGTGTTCTCCCAATGAAGGAAACAAATATGGTGATAGTTTTGTGAGGGTGGTATGGATTTGGCTGGGTTTGTATTATATCAAAATTAGGTATTCAATGGCATTTGGGTACATTAAAAAGATGACTCAACCCTTGTTAGTTTATCATTAAGACCAAAGGTAAAATCTCAGTTATTCTAACCCCATTAAACTTTTTTCCCCTTCCTTTATTTCTGGTTTGTTTGTTTGTTTGTGTGTGTGATGCCAGTCCACACATTGTCCATTCTACAGCCTCATTTCCCTTTGAGTCCCATGGGGATAAATTAGCTGTACTCCACCCACCAGATAGTTGCTCTGCAAAGTGGAATGAAGGTATGTGCTGAGCATCCCTGCACATGCTGAGATTAAATATGGATACATGGATTTCTGTTTTCTGTCCTCCCTGAACTTTTCTGTCTCCTCTCTAGGACTGTGAAACGGCTACATGGGTCAGATTCAATGTGAGGTGGAGAGAACATGTAGGAAAAGCACATTCAGCTATTCCAGGAGCTAAATCCAGGGCTTCAGGATTACCTGGGAAATGAGTTTGTTCATAACTGTCTTCCAGATCTTAAGGTTGTTTTGGATTGCTTAAGATTTGGGTTGTTTGGGATTGTTTTGAGTTGCATGGGGTGGTTGGGGGAAACTCCTCCCCTTTTCATTCCCTCTGGATTTTTTCCAGGTTTACAGTCAGGTTCCTACACCATGCCAACAGGCTGGATGTAATCCTTCGACTGCCTTGTGCAACTGAAATTCTTCCCAAAGAACCAGGAAAACACAACTGAGTCCTCAGGAGCTGGCAGTGAATGAAAGTCAAGCTGAGCCTACTTTGCTCAAAAGTTTTTTCAGAACATGCAGTGTCAATAAACGTGTTCTTGCTGTCCCACATGCCAGAGATTCCAGAGGTTACACTGCACCTACCCTAGACAAGGGGCAAAATAACATGGAAATAGCCATGACTTCAGCTAACCAACCTGAATTCAGCTCAAGGTCCCTATAAAATTTGGGTTTTTTTCTGATATGATGCTGTAATTTAATATCTAAACCAGAATGGTCTTGGCTTTGTTGCTCTTTTAATCTCAATTCAGCCAGTTTGCTGAATATATCTACCAGAAATGAAAGTATTATTTATGTAGTGGGAAAATATTTAAAGTGCTTGGATGCCTAAATTTCCCTGAATTTCTCACTCTGCTCGAAACCAAACTACGGAAAAATCCAAATTTACTACAGTGCTTAAACATATAGGGATAATTTTTATAGGTATCTACTTATTAATAGGTAATTTCTGTTGACTTTCTATTCTGTAAGCAGTATATGTAATATATATTTTAAATGCAATATTTATTGCTGTTGAATTCTTATTGACTTTAAAAGATAAGGGGAGATCAGACAGTATGTCAGATACATTTGTAGTCCAAATTAATTTTTTTCTTTTTAATAACAAGGTCATTTATTTAGGTGCTAAATTAAGAGCCTTTGTCAAATAATCTTCAATCTAATGTAAACAGGAAATTTCTGCTTAACATCCTTTTTCTGCTGATGTAAAACAGGTTGGAAAGGATCTCTACAAGTCCTCTGGGTTTAGTGGTGAAGCTCCTTTTACATGAGGTTTGCCCAGGTGTGAGCACTGGGTTGGGCTGAGGGAACTTTGCAGGATGAGTACAGTGGAAATGTCACAGCTGTCACCATTAGCTTGATGAGAAACACTTCTTAATGTCTTACAACCTTCCAGTACCTTAAGGGGCTACAAGAAGGCTGGAGGGAGACTTTGAACAAGGGCCTGGAGAGACAGAACAAGCGGGACTGGCTTTAAACTGGAAAAGAACAGGCTTAGATTAGATATTAAAAATAATTTCTTGACTCAGAAAATAGTGAGGCCCTGGCACAAGCTGCTCAGTTGTGCCTTCCTCATCCCTGGAAGTGTTCAAGGGCAGGCTGGAATGGGCTTGGAGAAGCCTGAGATAGTTGAAGGTGTCCTTGCCCATGGAAGGGGTTGGAACAAGATTTTGAACATCCCTTCAAACCCAAACCATTCTGTTCTTCTGTGATCCTTTGCACTAATATGGCTTTATCTACTGAAACCTGCTCTGATCTCTAATGCATCAGTCACCAAAAAAGCCCCAATAAAGGATGATGAACCCATCTTCAGAGCCTTTTACAGACACAGTTGTGCATTATTTCACTGTTCTACAGTTGTGGAAACTGAGGCACAGACCTGTGGCCAGAGCAAGCTGATGATCATGGACTTGTCATCAGCTATCAGAACCAGAAAACCTTTGAGTTCTATGTCATAAACAAAAGTATCATTGCCTTTATTTGCTAAACGACCCATTAATAAATTAAAATCAAGAAAAAATTTAAAAAAAAAGAGACAAAGATAAGACTATGAAGGCAAAGAGATTTTGTTTCTAGCAAATCATATCTGTATGGGTGGAATCAAAATATCTTCAAATAGCATAGGAAATGCACCCATTCCTGTCACCTAGCTAGGCAACCCACTAGGGACAGCACATCCCCCTGTAGCTGAATCCCAGAGCTCGTGGGCACGAAATGTCTCCTGTGGGCTGTTGTAGTCAGCCCTATCAAATCCAAAATCTTCCCTCCCTGCCTCTCTCCCAGTTGCATTTCCTTCCTCCACCAATTGCTGGACAAAAAAGAAAAGACGATTGCTGTAGAGCTGTATCAGAGATGCCAATCTGATTATTTTTTTTTCTTTTCTTTTTTTGGACATTGCATCTCTGGAGGAGGGAGGGGGAGGACAGGGAGTTGCAAAGGCGGGGGCAGCTGAGGAGGGAGAGGAGGGGGGAAGAAGAGAAAATATTTCTTTTGGCGATTCTGTTTTGCTTTTGAAAAGGGACTACTTTCCTCACTCCTTATCCCTCCTGACAAGTACAAGCACTTTGGGCCCTAACTGGATGTGAACATTGTCAAAAGAAATTTGGGCTAAAGGGAGGCATCTGCAGCTCTGTTCCGATCGCGCTCGGTGCTGGAGCCACTTTTGCGAATGTGGCAGGGTGGCTGGTGGGCAGACACCAGTACAGATGGGAACTTCACATACTGTATGCATCATGACCAACTATAAAAACAGTCACAACGCATCACTTCTTACCCGGCCAGTCTCCCTGGAACCTTCACTTCCAATTTCCGTCTCGCTGACATTCACGGCTTACAGCGAGCTTTTATGTTCCAGCATCAGTACAGTATTAATGCAGGAGAAAAGGGGTGGCTGGGCTACTGCAGCAAGGAATTAAACCTCTGATCTCAGCCAGACGTTGGAAGGGAGGAGCAATACAAGGGGAATTGTGTAACCAGACTCTATGGAAAAGGTGGGGGGAAAGTAGGGGATGAGCATCAGGAATATTTCCTGACTCTGTGAACACACAGCAAAGAGAGGGGTGCTCTGAAAAAGAAACACAGCAAGCAGGCACTCTCCCAAATTGTAATTTAATGCTTGGAATAATCCTATTGTGTCAGCTACCCACCGCCAAAGAACTGAGGATAAATTTAACTTTAAAAAAAAAAAAAAATTAAGGGTATGGCAATTTGAACAGCTTAATGTTTCTTCAAAGGCTAAGTGATGGAAAGCATTGCTGAAGTAAATTGACAACTCGGAATTAACTGGGTGCTGGCAGAGCTCAGGTAAAGGTTTGACGGTAACATGAGCTTCCCAAAGTGTTTCCAAACTGAAGTATTATGAAAAGGTAAATTATGTTTTGTATTCATGACTGAAAGCATTTTATTTTAAAGCGCTGCCGATGCTGTCAAGGTGGAGATTCGAGCTTTATGTACAGTGCCTCTAGCCCTGCGATGTGAGTGAGGCAACATGACAGCTTGTAATAAGTAATTTTTATACAGTTGCATTTATCACTCAAGTAGGCTTGGCAATATTAAACACAGCCCTTAAAATGCTGCAGAAGAGGAAGGACAGGGGCTGGAGGCCATGTGTTCTCTGTGTGTGTGTGTGTGTGTGTGCATGTGTGTGTGTTTGTAACTTTTTTTTTCTTCTTCCAGGCCCATTCCTGTTAATGTGGCACTTTTTAAGATATGCACAGAAATGCTTCCAAATTGTTAATATGTCACTAAAAGGTTACAAATGAAATGACCCCGTTTAGCCCAAAGGATGTTATTTTAGGATTTAATGAATTAGACATTGAGACCATTTTCAGGCAAAAATCAATTGCCTCAATTAACAAATTTGTGCGAGTCCAAATATTTACAAAATAAAGGCCCAGAAACCACATTCTTTGTTTCCTTTTCTCACTCTCTACTCTGTTTCCTCATTAACATTTTCATTTCCATGAAAGTGTGAAGCATCAGCTCTTTCTCTGGGCTTGTAAAGGCCAAAGTGTTGACAATTTTCTTGTTCTTTAGAGCCTGCTCTTTTCTGTTTTCTTCTTTTTTCATGAATATTTCAGAACAAGCTAAAAAGAAGTGGTGATACCCCTTCCCTCTCATGGAAAATATAAAAAAAAATAGTCAAATATGTCATTTGTGGAAGAAAATTTTATAAAAATATAAGGCAATTAATTTTATGAGATTGCAATGAGAAGGGAATTTTCTTCTATTCATGGGATTTATAGGAAGTGCTGCTTGAGTCTGAACCAAGGGGAGCCAAGAATCTTCGAGCCAAATGGCAGCTCTTAAACCTGCTACAGCAGAGCCCTGGGATATGGTCTGGTTTGCAAGGAGTTACAAATTTCAGTGGATTTCCAGTGAATTCAGCCATTTAATGCTGAAATAACGTCAGATTGAAGGGAACAAAAAATTGAAAAAAGGACCAGTGTCTATTATTATTCATATGACCCAGATGAGAAAATTATGCATTTGCAGTGGGAGGTGTGTCTAACACGGGCACGGTGGCTGCCTCAGGACATTGGCTGGATGGGGAGAGGAGGACTTGCAGCTCACAGGATCTGGGTGTCTTCTCTATCAGACAGATGAAAGAAGGAGCTGATTGCTTCGTGCATTCCATGTTTATTGCAAGGCAGGAGAGAGTAACAAATAGACAAATGTGGCATTTACCCCATCCCTGAAAGCATTCAAGGCCAGGTTGGAGAGAGCTTGGAGCAGCCTGGGACAGTGGAAGGTGTCCCTGACCCTGGCAGGGTGCTGAAACTGGATGATATTTTAGGTCCATCCCAACTCAAACCATTCTGTGATTCCATGATTTACCTTTGCAGCAGTGCTGATTCATGAGTATCAACTGAGTATAAAGTGAACACAGAAACAGTCAATAAATGTTAGAAGTGAACATATATTAGAGATTTTGAAAATAAGTTCATTAATCCACAAAATAAACTAGATCTTCCATATAAGTCTCCACAACCAGTTTGATTATGAGTTTCAGGGACACCTTCCACCATTCCAGGCTGCTCCAAGCCCCATCCAGCCTGGCCTTGGGCACTTCCAGGGATCCAGGGGCAGCCACAGCTTCTCTGGGCACCCTGTGCCAAGGCCCCACCAGCCTCATAGGGAAGAATTTCTTCCCAAAATCCCATCCAAACCTACTCTCTTTCAGTCTGAAGCTGGTGCCTCTCATCCTATCACCCCAGGCCCTTGTAAAATGTCTTTCCTTGTCTTTCTTGTAGATTCCCTTCAGGTACTGGAAGGCTGCAATTAGGTCATCCCAAGCTTTTTCTTTCCCAGGCTGAACAATCCCAATTGTCCCAGCCCAGCTCCACAGCAGAGCTGCTTCACTCCTCTGGTCATCTCAGTGACCTCCTCTGGACTCATCCCAACAGCTCCATGTCCTTCCTGTGCTGGAGATCCCAGAGCTGGAGACAGGACTCCAGGCATGCTCTAGCTGAGAATAAGTTGACAAAGAGTAGGAATGGAGTTTAACATGTCATAAATATTGGGAGGTTGGATGCTAAGAGTATGGAGATGCAAGTGGACTTTTGTGATGAATCTTTTATACCTGTGCCATCCTTGGATACCTCCTAGAGAGATGCTTGGTGCTGCTGTGGCTCTGACATGCTGTGTGGCAGCTCCTATCTGATATCTCTTACAGCCTGACAATTAAGAGCTAAACAGCAATAAAAGTGATAAATTCTTGCACATTAGAATCAAATCTGTTGTTACCTCAGACTCTCCGAGCCCCAAGATGAGTGCCAAAAGATTTGTCTCAAGCAAAGAATATCTCATGTGGGTTGTTGGATCATGTGGATTTATTGCATGACCAATGGACAAACTGTGAGTGTTCTTGCTCTAACCCTTTTGGCTGTACATCACTATTTACACCACAAATATAAAATATACACTTTTGCTTTGATCCCATGCACTATATCCACAATTTGAGCTCCATTCCTATTGATTGTGTGTAGTCATGTTGTATCTTCTTGTTTGACCAATATATCCAATGATGTAAATATTACTTAAATAGTCTATGCAGTTTGTATTCCAGGTGAATTCATGCAGCTATCCTTGTAGAAAAGCTTGCACACCTGGAGGTTAACATATGTCTAAACAGAAAATTCATTTCTTTTAGTTAACAAGACCCTGTCATTGTAATAAATGAATTATGAAAAATTTGTGTTGATAATCATGTGTACAAAAACCTGCAAGAGCTTCTCAGCCATGGAGGATGGGAACAGTGTTCAGCAGTCCATACCATAGACCTCTGCAGTGAAAATATCTCCAAATCAGCTAGCATGAAGAATTTTCTGTCTTTTAGAAAACATGTCACTTTTAGAGCAGTTTACTTGATAAGAATTTAAGGATTATCTGTATTGAACCCAGATACCATCTCTTTTCTCCTTTAATTTCCTAGGGGACTACAGACAGTCAGACTGCTCTGCAGCACAGACCTCTGCTCCATAAATCCAACCCATCCTATTTCAGAGTTCTGTTAAATTGCACAAAGATGTGGTTTATGCAGAACTAATAATGACAAAAGAAATCACAGGGCTTAAAATTACTTTCCTGAAAGTACACAACAGGAGGAGGACCTAAAGATCACAAGGTTGGTTTGACCAGAGTCCTTTTGCTGAAACCACCAGTCAGATGGCAATATATCTATTCCTAGTAGTGCCTCTGTGTAAAAGGAACCTATAACTTTTACAGAAAAAGAAACTTGGGATGTTTCATACGTGACATGGAACAATTTCTGCTTAATATAGGAAAACTTAATTGTGCTTGATTTCAAAATGAATTGAATACTCCCACCAAAATGATTCTTCTTCACCTCTTCAAAAAAAAAATTTATGGTATTTTTAGGCATTGAATAAGCAATGTTCATGGCAAGGGGCTGAAACAAGATTTATTTTAAGGTCTTTGAGGTCTTAAAGTCCCTTTCAACTCAAATCGTTCCACAATTCTATGAAATTAACTTACGGTGAAAAATTAAGAAGTATTTTGTTACTGCAGAGGTGCATGAATAATGACCAAGAATAAAACAAAATCTTTTATACATTAAAACAATAACAACAACAAAAAAAAATCTCAGGAAACGGCCTGTGTAAGCCACGTGTGCGGCTCACACATTCATGTGTAAGTAGTTTTACTGAGAGAACAAAGGATGTTCCTGGACATTCCCATTACATTACAAAGCTGGTGCTCCAAGAATAATATGCCTGAGAATAAAACAATAATTATAAAACCACAAATGAAATCAAAGCAGTGCTGCCGAAAGCCTGAAGCAGCACAGGTTTACGAGGCATGTAAATATAGCAGCTTGGATAAAGATGTAAACCCTTACACTGCACCCTTTAAAATCTCACACTTCAGAAGCCAGTGGAAACACACTGGGCTGAAAATGTGGGTAGATAATCACTGGATCTCTGGTAAGAAATGCTGTTCATTTTCTTTTAAAGCTGTGTGAATACATGCAAGCTCAAATTAAGGAGAGCAGATAACCAACTGCACGCTAGAGATGAGCAGGCTGCTTAAAGCGACCACATAATCGGTGAAGCTTTAAAAAAGGAAGAAAACAGCTTGAGGCCTTTTCTCCTTCTTCCTCTAGAATGTGACATCATTGTATATGACACAACACCTTGGAAGGAACCATATGGGGAAATGCAGACATGTTGCTAACTAAATGTGAGCTCCTTCATGATGAAAAAATCTTGTTGCTGGCCAAAGCCTGGATGGTCTCAGAAAAAAGCACAGTTTATACAGTGGAACTGACAGTTCTACTTCAAGGACATTTTTCATGTCTAATGCCCTTTCTGTGTGCAGGATTTAGAAAGGCATACCAGGAATATAATACTGGATTTTACCCAGATCTAAGAAAAAATGGTCGATTCAACTCAGCACCTTAAAATACGTGAGATTTACTGATGTGGGTTTTTGCTTGACTGCTTACAGAACTGAATTTCAGACCTCTAAACTCATTATTTGTTGTTAGCTATTCCACTGATTTAAGGAGTATATATACCCTACCCCTACCTTGTAATGCTCCTTAGGTTGATCTTTGTAATTTTTTTTCATTAATTCTAAATTTCTCTAAATTATAAAATCATAGAATGGTTTGGGTTGGAAGGGACCTAAAAGCTCATCTCTCTCCACCCCCTCCCATGGGCAGAGACACCTTCCACTATCCCAGGTTGCTCCAAGCCCCATCCAACCTGGCCTTGAACATTTCCAAGGATGAGGCAGCCACAGTTTCTCTGGGCAACCTGCCAGTGCCTGTTGACCTTATTGCAGTTTTGGATTAGAGTTTATATCTAAAAGCTCAATCTTTTAAAATTTTCATTATAATCATTGCCATCAGTAGCAGTAGCAGCACTAGTCATAATAGTAGTAATAGTAATAATTGTAGTAACAATGAATTTAACTGAATACAATGTAAACTGACAATAATTATTTTTCAGGGCTGCTCAGATTGTTTAATGATTGTCTCTGAGGATGTGAGTAAAACCTGTCAGCTTTAACCCAAGCTTTCATC
The DNA here is from genome assembly GCA_037013685.1 of Acridotheres tristis. Classification (NCBI taxonomy): domain Eukaryota; kingdom Metazoa; phylum Chordata; class Aves; order Passeriformes; family Sturnidae; genus Acridotheres; species Acridotheres tristis. The sequence goes on along the minus strand of CM072887.1, from coordinate 108,210,032 downwards.
ATGAATATCCACTTTCACTGACACAGGAACTGGTTCCAAAGTTGTCTTATGTAACTTCAGCAGAACAGGTGATCCAGACAGCTTTAGATTATGAGTGTTAATAGATGGGAAAAGGATAAAACTGAAATGAGGAAGCTGCCTGAACAAGTATACTTTAGTGCATTAAAAATTACAAAAAATGCCGTTTAAAGTTAAAAGAATTTCCCATGGAACACAACATTTGCATTTCTGTGAGCCCATCCAATTAATGGGATGGGAATCAGGAATTTCTCAGAGTTCCCGTATGAGATATTGCATCTCATCTTTAGTGCCTAAATTGAAAAAGATGATGGACCCCAAACCAGAAAACTTTCACATTCATGTTGGCTGAAATACCACAGAAACCCAAGTATATAATTGGAACTACTTAGATAAAATTAGACATTTTAATTTTTCTCTTCATTAGAGACTGAAATCTATACTTAACTTTAATGATCTGTCTCATGAAAATGACTCATGAAAGCACCTAATCATGTGCTTGATTTTTATTTAAGTCTGTGATTAAATTCCATAGAAATTAGTAAAATTTAAGCTTGCCTTCAGGATTCACAATGAGCTTAGGTGCATTCTTGAGCAGCTACCTTGTCCGGAATGATCTTTTTTTTTGGGTTTTGATGGTTTGGGATTCAGATGGAAGATATTGTTCTTTCATTTCACAATTTGATCATGAGCCAAGACACCAAAAAAGGGAAAAAAAATAATAAATCAACTGAAGACTTGCAACCAGAAGATTTTTTTTATTTAGGCTTTTACATGCAAAACTACTTATATTTTCACTCTCTCATGTAAGCTGATGTATTCAGGCTAACACAGCTCCAGCAACTGCAGGCCAACTCCATCTCTGGGGTAAATGCATGGCCTGGAGGGATATATTTGATTCATAATGGCCACAGCTGAATTATAGTGAGTGCTGGAGTGTTATTTATGTTATATCTGAAAGTTCATTGAAATTATTTAGATCCAGATCCCTCAAAGGATAGAAGTACAACACAGGTTAGATTTATGTGGCCAAGTCCAGGTGAGGGATCCACAAGCTCTGCCTCAAAGCAAAGGTCCCTCCACTGGCACCTGTGATTTTGTGTGCCTGTTCTGGAGCCAGCACAGGGAATTTACTCTGAAAATAATTTCCCTTTAACTGGGATTCACATCTAAGCACAGTTAAGATTTACAAACTGGGTAATAGCAGATCTATATCTCAGATTTTTTTGGGTAAGATATTTGCAAACCACTTGGAGCACTTCACCAGGGAATGCAAAGCCTGGCTTGATCACAACTAATTCCTTCCATTCCCTGGAAGTGTGGCTTTATCCATGGGCACTCTTGGGCTCTCATTCTAAGGGCACAGAAAGGATCTGGAAGTAGGGAAGACAGGAGGAGAAAGAATTGTAAGAAATCAGGGGCTTTCCATCCCATTTATATCTCAAGTATTCTGCAGAAGGAGGTGCAAAATCGCTGGGGCCAGGGAAAAAAATAACATTATATGAATCACTGTTCAGGATTTCACATAGACAGAAAAATTTCATCTTCCATCCAGGTACATACAATATAATCTAGGAGAAAGCAATGACAAAATGAACTAAAAACCATTGTGAAATACAGTGAAAAACAGATTTTAGAGCTAGAAAACTGTCTTTAATTTAAAGTGCCACAAAAGAAAATTTTCTTGAAAATCATGTTTTCCTTCATAAAATTCGGAAGCAGAATTTTAATTTTTTTTTTACATTGTATCTCATTTTATGCTTCTTTCATTTCCTTATGTATTGTCTTCTTAATTTGTATTTATATATTTATATATATGTTTTTCTTCTTAATTTATTTCACAATTAAAAACCTGAAACTTAAAATGAAATGAGAAATGAAGTTTTAGAAGCAATTGACTCTCATTCTTCCTTCCCCGTCCTGTCTCCTGTGGACAAGTGGGATGATCCATTGTGATATAAATCAATCTTACCCATTCTCTGAAAAAATCCTAAAAGTAGTATTTTTTGATCATAATGTGAAGACTTTCTGAATTGTTAAAATAATAAATTGTTCACTAGAATATCCAGATGCAAATTGAAATCTGAAACACTAATTTATCCACTATTAGGATCATCATTGCCATTAGAACATAATGTTAGATGTGCAATCAGAAACTGGGATTGCACTGGGCTTAATGTTTGCCAGTCATTATCTGAGAGAGTTCAGAAATGAAAAGAGAAAAGTGTTTAAATGAAAATTAGAGACAGGTAAATCACTCAGATGATATTGCTTCATTTTGAATGTGCCAGGCACAGTACATTTGCAAAGAATATAGCAGCAAATATTCACCCTGTATCATCAGATAAGGTGTCTTTGGAGAGGAAAGCTCCAAGATGAAAGCTGAAACTGGGATTCCTGTATCTGTGCTCTGGCATTTATTAAAATGGTCTGAATTTCACAGGAGAAAATACCTGAAAGAGATCCTGTCCCCAGATCAACAGCTGTAATCTCCTGCACTGCCAGTGAATCATAATACCTGGCACCTTTTCTAAACAGGTCTTCCACTTAAATACATGATTATCTGCCCGTTTTTTGAGCTTATTGAGGGGAAGCTGTTCCAAGTTTCATTTCTAGTTAGAAATTTAATAAGGAATCCCAGAACACCTATATTCCTGTGGCTAAGAAGTAAGTATGTATTTTTTCACATTTAAGTCCAAAAAGTCAGTTGAAAGGCTGTTTTTAGACGAAAAATTATCACATTTGGGGGAGACATAAGAACTTGAAGCCCCAGGGGTGAATTTTCAAATGGTTAAATGCAAACCTCTGCTGAAGGGAGATGTGACAAGGTGAAGGAAAGGGACAGGGATTGTAGGGACTTATGAGCTCAAATCTGCTTTAGCTTGGGAATTTCTGCTTTGTGCACCTCTGGATAATGCAGATGCATTTCAGCACATTTCCAGATGTGTGAAATACATCTGGAACACATGGGTAGCCACGTACTGTCATTGTCCACACTCTACACAGAAGTGTGGAAGACAAGACCAACATAAAAGATGTTTGATTTATATAGGTGTGATTGTGCCTTTGTTAATACACCTTCCTTGATACAAAGGATGCTACCAACTTGCTCTTTGGGCAAGGGAATGAGAAGTTTACTCCATGTTTCCAGAGAATCCAGTCAGTGTGAGTCACATGTATAGCAATTAACTGTTTTAATGCAATAAATATAATACTGAAATATAATATACATCAATATTAATATAAAACGTTGCTTCAAAACACATATTAGACTCTTAATTCATTTAAATTAACTGGAAGATGTTTACTGCAAGTCATGGATTTTGAAAAATTCTCATAACCTGGGCTTCCAACTTTGACTTTCCCCCTTTTCCATGCAAACAGCTGCCAAGAAAAATAGTAGTGTTACATCCCAACCTCTTGCCTTTGACAGGGTTAATACCACTTTCTTTCTCCTTCCTTTCTTTACCCTCTGCTGCCTAAAAAGAACACCCAGGTTCAATGAGTGACAAATCATTACAGACCATACAGTGTAATTAAAAAGCGCAGCCATTGATCAGCTATGAGCTAAACCTGAGACAAAAAAGTGAGAGACCCAGAATAGCTGGCAAAACTTCTCATTGAATCTGTCTGAAATGGAAGATGTTCTCCCTGGAGGCATGGAGCGTGGCCCATTGTGCATTTCCATTAGAGATACACACTGACTCCGAGCATGCCATTGATGTTGGCCTATTTATGAAAGGCTGTTGAAAGAGGTTTCAGAGTTAATTGAAAAGAGCTGTTTCTGAAGTAAGGTAACTTCAAACAACACAGCTCTGAAATGTGTTTTAATGGACTGGAAATCAGTGAATTTTCCATAGTGTACATGAAATAAAAATGGATGGCATCAACTGAAAGCTGTGCTGCCATTTGGTGGGATTTCTTTTGCTGTTATTATTGTTGTTGCTGTTATTGCTATCAGTATCACTCACTGTCACTATCACTATTAACACCTTTTTTAACTATAGCTGCTCAATTGCCAGTGATAAAACAGCTTTGGTCTTGATTGATTAGGGGATCATTTTCTAGGATCTGCCAAAATATTCATTAAAAGTCCTTTCTCCACACATTTGTAACACAGGCTGCCTGCAGAAACTGCCACGCTTGAGCCATGGAAAACAGAAGGACAAGCACGTTCAGTTGTCAGGTAGAAGTAGGTTCCAAAGCCCTCCTTTACCAAGGTATGATGTGTTTAAAATGTGTTTATTCTTAATGATACTTCCATTTTAAAATTAAGGCATATGCATAAATTCAGGCATGCGTTTAGTCAGGCATTTGTTTAGTCTCTGCCTTGAGCTGTCTTGCACATAAGTTTGTATTTAAGTCTGTGCTTAAATAAAAACCTTTTCAGCAAAACATGCACCTGAATTTCATAAAGAGTAGCCGAGTATATGTTTAAATCTCAGTTTGTGATTAAATACTTTTCTCAGCTGAAAACAACATACTTTTAAATTATTTTTTTAAAGCTTGGCAATGGGTAATAAAAATAGGAATGACTGAGCTAAATTTATGCCTTCCCCTCAATTTTATTTTCCAGGAATTTAGAGTGAGCAAGAAGGAAAGTAATTCCTTACCCTTGGATGAAGTGAGTTTGGACATCACAATGGTGTTCAGGCAGAAAGGAACAAGATCAAATTTTGAGAAACTTCCTCAGACCCAGTACCTTGAAAAAACTCATAAACTCCTATGAATTGCAGGGAAAAGATGAGAGCAAAGTAACTCAGTGTAACACAAGCAATAATCAAACAACTTCTGACACTGAGCTTGAATGATAATGAGTATTTTACACCTCCATTCTACTCTTAATCCTCTAAGTAATTCACAAGTTCTGTTGAAAACCTCCCATGTTCCATTAAAAGAGATGACCTCACAGACATTAATTAACTTAATCTCACAAAACTAATTTAAAATACAGAAGAGCTGTTGTCCTCATTTTTAAATAAGGAATGAAACACAAGGATAGTAATGACTTTAATACAAAACCTACCAAAATCAGCAGAAATATTTAAATCACAGCCTTGCACAGTGCTACCTTTACTCATTATTATTTTAAGTTTTAAGGCTACTGGGTAAAGAAAATAAAATGTAAAAAACCTGGAACACCCTTAGGGCACAAAAAAGAACAGTATAAGGAAAAACCAGAAAAATTACTTCAGTTTTAAATAACTAGAAATCTCATTTTTTAGAGCTGTCATGACACTTTGGCATCTGCAGTGATTTTTGAAAATTTGTGGCTGATAATCATGGATTAACATGTGCTCAACTTATCTTTGAAGTTGCTGTGGGTGCTTACATACACAGATTAAGAATGTGCTACTTGTTCTGCAGAACAGCCATCAAAAAAAGGACAGGGATGAAGGCTGGGGTTGGAATCTGAATGTGAGGGCAATGTAACTCCTTACTTCAGTAGATAAACAGTCTGAATTTTCTGAGGTATTAAACATTGAGTTGAGAGATTTATTTTTTTCTGTCACTCCAACATCTATACCTGGAGTATAAAGATTCTCTCTGAGATAGAGAATTAGGCACTGAAACTGGGAGGACAGCTAACATGTTTATCTAATGCAGAGGAAATAGGAGATACTGGAAAAAAATGGAAAACCAGAAAGGAAAACATGAATTTCAGTGTCCAAGACACATACTTTAAAATTAGGATTAGATCTTGCCAGGAAAGCAGGATTCAGAGCCTGAGAACTGAGGCAGATTTGAGTTGAGAGCAGATTTGAGTTGTCAAAAGTATTCATTTGAGAAAAGGGACATTTGGGTCATTCAGATGTGGAGTTTGAACTTGCATTTTCCCTCTTGAGGAGAAGTGTTCTAATCACCAAAAAAAAAAAAAAAAAAAAAAAGGAATTGTTTAATTGTTTCCTGGTGTTCCAGTCAAAGCCAGATTTTGAGTACACAAAATTTCACAGCTGTGAGTCCAGAGGGTGAGGAATAAAAGAACTTAACTCGAGCATCTGGAAGAGAACATATCCTTAGTCTACTTCTTTCTTCTGGAATATTTTGAGTTGGATTAATGTGGCCAAGCATACAGTCTTGGTTTAATTGTCACCTAGAAATGAGATTTTCCCCTCTATTGATTATAGAGGGAGATGAGAATGAGAAATGCATGTGTACACCATTTTAGTGAAGGCTCTCAGGGTTTGATTCAGCTGCCCAAATATGGGTACTTGCTGTCATTCCAGATGATAAATGATGGTTCTCCATGCTCTGATTATGCTGAATATATGATATTCAACTTCTACAGAGTTCTGGAGAAGAAACTGTGATTAAGTTCCTCTGAAAAGTAACTCTTCACATTAAAAAATTGTCTGCCATAGCTGTAATTTTTCCAGTGAGACTTTGTTTGCATGGAATTTTGATTTCATAATTTTCTTTCTTTTCTGGATTCTTGAAGGTTGTTGAGATATGATGTCTGTGCTATAAGAAAGAAGAAAAAAAGTTAAATGGTCACCTTGGAATTAAGTGGTAATATTTGCTCTAAAAATTCAACAGCAACTTCTGCAAATTGGTAAATTGATTTCTTTTGGAAGTAATTAATTATAAGCAGCACAGACACTATCCAGATAAACGTACAAGACTCATCCTCTTTGAACAACTCTTGTCACACGCTTAGGAAATAAGAGGATGATAGAATGAAGTTTCTGGATCATAGAATCATGGAATGGTTTGGGTTGGAGGTGACTTTATAGGATTTTCTGTTCCAAGTACCTGCCATGGGCAGGGACACCTTCCACTAGCCCAGGTTGCTCCAAGCCCCATCCAACCTGGCCTTGGACTCTTCCAGGGATCCTGGGGCATCCACAGCTTCTCTGGATGTCACCCTTCAACCTCCCAAGGATTGGCAATGACAATCTCAAGGCTGGAAACCTGGATGTCCAGCTTTATGAAGTTCTCATCAAGGTACTGCAGCACAGTTCAGGAGTTAGATGGCTGCAATCTGAGACGAACTCAGATTTAATTTCAGGTAAAAATTCAGACTGAATGTCACCTAGTCATTTAATTGAATCAGAAATTAATTCCCTAGGGTCAGCTGAGATCGAAACATAAACCTGACTATAATCAGCATAACAATGTTAGCTAAAATTATGTCCCTGAATGATAGCACCTAATAGTAGTGTAGGGCAAAGTTTCCCTAAAGAGATATTAGAAAAATGTGCTACTTTGTCTATAGCCTTTGATATTGGGCCAGCTGTTGTTTGCATATTTCAAAGTGAACTCTAAGACCATCTGATTTTCATACAAGTACCTATAACCTTCGGATTTCATTACCCTTCTTGAGTAAGCCAAAAAAATTGACCAAAAAGGATTTAAAAATATATAAATGCTGGGGCTTTAAGGAACCTGGTCTAGTGCAAGGTGTCTCTGCTCATGGCAGAGGGGTTGGAACCAGATTGTCCTTAAGGTTCCAACCCAAAATATGCCATGATTCTATGATTCTATAAAGACAGAATCAAGTCTTCACTGTTGTCCCATGTTTTTTGGAAACATATAACATTAGGTTTGTCTCAAATATAGTTTGTTAAAAGACAGCACAGAGAGATTGTGCTATATATAACATTTCTATAATCATCATCAGGTTTTTCCACCTTTTCTGGGAAGTTCTTCCATGGCCCAACACAGAGCACAAGCCAGCAGACTGCTGATCTCTCAAAGCAGATTCTGAACTGGTCAAGCAAAGCAATTTTTAATGGATAAGTAATAACAAACAGTTGAAAAACTCTCAAAAACACCTATATTTCAAAAATGACACTTCATTGAGTTCAGATTTAAAATATCTCAGATTTTACAGCTTTCATAAAATACACAACATATGTGGGAAGAAACTCTATTTCCATTCTCCTTTGCCTGTTCTGGGAGCTGAAGAGCTGACAGATGAAACTTTTGGATCTGCCATATCTTGTGAGCATTGAACTTTCAACCAGACCTATGCAGCAGAACATGTGTCCCAACCCACTCACAATGAACTGAGCCAGTCTCTGGAGTTCCACCCCACAGCGTGGTGCCCACTGGAGATCTATTGCAGTGTAACTCCTGCTGAACTGACCACCCTGATTCAGCTGCCTAAACTTGGGTGATTAGAGTTTAAATACCACGGGGCACCCATAGTTTCCACACTGCAGTCGTGGCAAAGGACCTGGGACAGATGAGCTTTTTAACCCCTTTGGGAAACAAGGGTGTGCCTTAGGGCATCTTAGATAGCATTTGAACCTACATTTAAGAAACATAATAGAGCAATTGAATATTTGATGAAGTATCTTAATCTGCAAGTGAAATCTCACCTTTCTTTCTTCTCGCTCTTTTGTAAAAATATCAAGGAAGATACTGCCACACAATATCTACCTTCCAGTACATGAGGGAGCCTACAATAAAACATGGAGAGAGACTTTCAACAAGGGCATGGAGTGACAGGGAAAGGGGGAATGGCTTTAAACTGGCAGAGGAGATTTAGTTTGGATATTAGGAATAATTTTTTCTCTGTGAAGATAGTGAGACCCTGGCACAGGGTGCCCAGAGAAGCTGTGGCTGCCCCTGGATCCCTGGAAGTGTCCAAGGCCAGGCTGGATGGGGCTTGGAGCAACCTGGGCTAGTGGAAGGTGTCCCTGCCCATGGCAGGGGGTGGAACTGAATCATCTTTAATGTTCCATTCCAATCCAGGCCATTGTATGATTCTGCAATGTGTAATGCACCTCAGTGTTTTGCTAAATAATTCTGATCAGATATTTGAACAGGCAAATTCTCATCAGTAGTTAAATTGCTTGATTTTATTTTTCCCCACAGCATTTAGGAAAAGAATAATCATTTAATATTTAATTTCAAACATCTTGGGAAAGGTAACTACAGAATTTTTTACTGATCATAGTTAAATTGCAAACTTTGAGGTACAGACTTTAAAGTCTGTACCAGCAGTTAGCAACCAGCAACAGTTCTTGGATGAATTTGGTTTTACGGCTCTTTCTGACTGCATTGCAAACAGAGTAATTATAAATAAATAAATTTGTGAAAACACTTATCAATAAGTTATATTCTTACTTATAAATAAATTGTAAATACATCTAAGAATTCCATATTTTAAGCATTCTAATAAATGAATATAGCAGTTAATAGCAAACACGGTTAATGAAACAAAACTTCTTTTTCTTTCATCTTTAAATAAAGATCTTAAAATTTGCCTTAAGTAAGATTTATGATATATACATGTAAAAACGTGTACTTAGAATCTGTAGATATTATGTTTGGGCATAAACTCATTTTTTTTAGCATCATATCTTCTTCCATCTGTTTTCTGAAGAAAGGAAAGACCATATGCAAAGCACAAATTTCTGTTGGTGAAAACACAGCTAAAGTCTTATTTGCACATTGCTCAGTCAAATATTTTTTTAGTGTGTCTCTGTTGAAAGATCCATTTCCAAAAGGCTCAGGGATGTTCCATGCAGAGAGAGCTGTGTTCTTCAAAGGAACATCTGAGTCTGGCTCAAAACTGGTATTACAGACTCCTTCTTCCTTTGAGGTCTGAGGCTGTCAGGAGACTCAGCTGTGACCTTTCTTCACCAGACATTTCCAATTCTGATGGTATTTTAGATGTTTCACTTGAGATAAAGCCTCCTCTGTTATTTTTCTCTATTGGCAACAGAGATGGCCACGATGATTCAAGGCTCTGAGCAACCTGGCCTAGTGGAAGGTGTTCCTGCCTATGGCAGCAGGATTGGAACACAATGAGATTTATGGTCCTTTCCCACCCAAAACATTCCTTGATTCTGTGAATAATCTGATTTTTGAAAAATGATTGTTCATCCAGAAACCAGTAATGCTGTAAACTGAAAGATGAAGTAGGGAAGACAAGATGTAAATAAATATTACAGATTAAACCATGTAAATCAAAACAAAAAAATCCTGTTAGCTATCATAGAATTTAGGGGAGAAAGTGCAATATTTTGAATGCTCATAACACCAGAGAAGGGTAAAATATATATAAATCAGCTTCATAAATAATGTTTGCTTTTCTATTATGTGTAAGCCTTTATGTTTCAATTCACTGGTGCACATTCTGTTATACAAATAAAAATACTAATGAGAGTGTTTGCCTCTGACTAACTGCAATTTTCCTTCAGCTGTTGAATTTCTGTGAAATTATCCACTGCTTTATCCTCTAGCCCAAAGTATTAATCAAAATTCCTTTCAGAACCACTGCCAAGTTTATCAGTGCTCCTGTTTCAGAGCAGTAGGCTCACAATAAATTACTCCCCTTTCTCATCCATCAAGCCTGCTCGTTTTGAAGTCAGGGTGGGAAAACTGGCTGAATTAAATAAGAGCAATATGTTAAATGCAGCTTTTTCCCCACAAGCTGACTCTCAGAAACACGTCCTAACTACTTCTTTCTTTTATCTTTTACTTAAAGATTCAAACAAGACAGGAATTCAGCTAGAGATTCCCTTCCCTTCCCTTCCCTTCCCTTCCCTTCCCTTCCCTTCCCTTCCCTTCCCTTCCCTTCCCTTCCCTTCCCTTCCCTTCCCTTCCCTTCCCTTCCCTTCCCTTCCCTTCCCTTCCCTTCCCTTCCCTTCCCTTCCCTTCCCTTCCCTTCCCTTCCCTTCCCTTCCCTTCCCTTCCCTTCCCTTCCCTTCCCTTCCCTTCCCTTCCCTTCCCTTCCCTTCCCTTCCCTTCCTTTCCCTTCCCCTCCCTTCCCTTCCCCTCCCTCTCCTTTCTCTCAAATTGATAACCATCTTGATGGTGAGTTTCTATATATAACCAGGGAGAAAAGAGCAATTAAGGGAAAGACAAAAGGTTCTCATCTAATGTAAATTGGCCTAATTCCACTTATCTTACCAGAAATCACTTCTTTTTCTCATCGTGTAGTTTAATCTAAATCTGGAGCTAATGCAAAATAAAAGTATATTTAAGATGCTTGAGAGCTCAGGTACTTACAGTTCAGGGACAGAATAGTTATGAGGAATTAAATGAGCAATTTGTAATAAAAAATAGCATTTATATTTTCATCTAAAGTAAGATCCAAATATAGAGTTAGCTTCGAGAAAAGGTTTATATCCCCACTGAACTACCTGGCCAGTGTATTCTGACTTATTTTCACATAAACACTTCTGAGACATCCAGACGAGTCAGTGCACAGCTCAAAATCCAATTATAAAGGGTACTTGACTTCCCATTGGACTTCTTGGCTCAAATGCTCTCTCTGAGATGGTCAAACAATAATGTGCAGTCCTTGACCTGCATGACAAATGAAAACTCAAATGAGACTAAGTTGAGTGTCTTTAGTTACTGAAGGCTGGTTAAACACAGACATAACACGTTCAAACAAGGATTATATTCTGACTGGGACAGGAGGGATCAGTTTATGGCTTTGCCACAGGCCACTGACAAGATCTTTAACAAGTCAACTCTCCACCTGGGTAACTCTCTGTGGGGTGTCCCAAACACAAACAGAAACCCCAAATCTCAGTCCTGAGAGGTGCTGAGCCTGAAGGCATTTTATGCTGCATTAGAAACATAAGTGTAGGAAATCCCAAATCTCTGATTCACCCACTGAATTCCAGCACTTTATAGGAGTTCAGAAATAGAAGGAAGTGTCAGGTCTAGCAGACCCACGTCATGTCCCTTTTGTGAACCTGTCAAGTCCCATCAGAGAAACAGATTTTTTTCTCATACTTTTCCTCACAGAAATTCCACACAGGGCTAGATGGGATATATTGGGAATAAATCCCTGACTGTGAGGGTGGTGAGGAGGTGGCACAGTTTTCTCAGAGTGGCTCCCCCAGCTGTAGAATAGTGTACATCCTAAAGGACCTTCAAGATCATCCCATTCCAACTCCCTGCCGTGGAGGGACCTTCCCTTCCCGTATCCCAGGTTGCTCCAAGCCCCATTCAACCTGGCCTTGAACATTTCCATCCATTTGCTTCTCTCCTGGTTGCAAAGGTAGAGCTCTCAGACAGGCTCTTCCCATATCCACAAGTAGCCATTCTATTATCTTTGAATGTAGCAGAGGAGTGTGTTCTTGACAAAAAACAAATGAAAAGTGAATTTTACAAAGCTGAAACAGAGTTGGGGGCCCTGAATGCATACACACAGCCTGTCCTGTTGCCTCTGAAACACCACAGCCTGTTTCAGGCATGTGTTTCTTTGTTCTAAAAGAACTTGACAATCTTGAAGGACATTTTCAAGAAGGAAAGGATCTTCATTACAAGTTAAAATGCTAGTGGGCAGGAGATGTGCTTTCTGGAGGAGGTAACTGGCACCTTTTTTATATTTCCTGACAATTTGACCTTAAATTGAAAAGGACTTGAAACCATATTTAGGAAAAGCTATTGTAAAAAAAAGAAAAATCAGACTTACACCTTGTTCAGAATAATAACAGCTTCTCGCTCCTGTGGAATATTCTTTGGCATTTCATCTGGAACACTTTTGTTGAAATAGCAAGTCCCTTCCCTCCACTGTGCAAAAGTAGATCTTAATGGAACATGAGAAAAGAGGACATAAAAAAAAGACAAAATGTACAAGATTATTCAATAAATAAGTAGCACATCCATAATGTGATATGTTGACCTTGGATGGTTCCTGAGTAGCCTGGTCCAGTGGAAGGTGTCCCTGCCCGTTGCAGGAGGTTGGAATGAGATGAGCTTGAAGGTCCCTTCCAACCCAAACCAATTTGGATTCTCTGATTCCATCCACAGGAAGGAAGAAGAAAATAGGATAAAAGAGCTGGTGGGTCAAGATGAAAACAGGAAGAACTGTCAATAAATCACCTTCACAGAACAGGGTCAGTTTGAGAAATATTAATTTACTGCCAATGGATTACACAATAGAACCAAAAAAACTGAAAACGCCTTCCCACCTACTGCTTCCTTATACCCAGACTTAACTTCATTACATCCTATGCAGACCCTGGAAAGATAAATCAGAAGAATCAGAAAATAGCAGATTGTTTTTGGTTGGAAAAGGCCTTAAAGATCATCTAGTTCCACCCTTGTTTTGGGCAGGGACACCTTCCACTATCCCAGGTTGCTCCAAGCCCTGTCCAACCTGGCCTTGGACACTCCCAGGGATCCAGGGGCAGCCACAGCTTCTCTGGGCACCCTGTGCCAGGACCTCCCCACCCTCACAGAGAAGAATTTCTCCCTAACATGTAATTTAAATCTCAGTTTGAAATGGTTACCCCTTGTTCTGTTACTATCTGCTCGTGTGAAAAGTTACTCTCTCTCTCTCTCTCTTTCATAAGCCCCCCATCCTTACTGGAAGGCCAAAATGAGGTGTCCCCAGAACCTTCACTTTTCCAGGATGAGCAGTCCCAGTCTGGATCCTTGTGACAACCACACAACTTGTTCAGTGGCAAGATTTTCATTTGGCTTCTGCTCCACAATGGCATTTTCTCATCTCTCTCTCCAGTCTGCATCTAACTCACAAAGTGACCTGTTTCAATTCAAACTCATTAAATTCAATTCAGAATAAAATCATTCAAGTTGTTAATTCACCTCTGAACTTTTCAGAGCTGGACATTAAAGCCCAGTAGCTGCCTGTCACACACCACTCTTACAGATTTCCCTCAGTGCAATCAATTTCCACCTCTGCTGTGCTGGTTGTTGCTGCAGTAGTCACTTTTTGTCATTTTCTGTAAAGTGCAAATGCTACAGGCCCTTCAGACACTGTCTGCACTACACACACAGTGAACCCACCTTTAAAAATGTTTCTCATAAATCTTTTCTGTCACCTCCGCTTTGCTAACATTAAATTGAAAAGAGGGGGAAGGGGAAGGAAAAGATCCTCTAAAATAGTATTCTGGGTTTTGCTTTATAACAATTTATTATTTTTTTATTATTTTCCTTTATTTTATTTTTAACCATAAGCTCTCTTTTTTCACATTGAAACGCCAAGTTATTATTTCCTGGAGGTTTACACTCAAAACCTCAGATTGTCAGTTCATTTAATGTCACTTTACTTCATGCTTGATGCCAGTTTTAAGGCTCAGCAAGAACTGACAATGCAATCCTTTCACAGCATCAGCTGACTGTGTTTTCTTTGACAGCAAGATTTCAAATCAAGGATTTAATAAACTAGTAGCTCTTCCAGTTAGCAGTGAAATGTTCTTTCAATTCCACCACTTAAAGAACATCAAACAGACCTCAGTTATACAGCAGGCATTACAGCTAGACCAGAAATGCAGCTGATTTACATTCACAGGATCACCAGGGCTTGTTAGAGAAGAAAAAGATGAAGAAACATAATTTTACTTAAAGTCAATGTGCATGTGAGTGTGTGGATGTCTCTAAGCAGACTACATGTACAGAGGCACAGAAAAAAAGGACAAGAGACTGGAGATGATGCATTCAGTGGTTAAGTTACTCATTTGTGAGAGTGTTCAGTGGAATAAAGGCAGCCTCAAGGAGCTTTCATGCTGAGTGAGCTGAGAAAAGGTGTTACTCTCTTTCAGACTGGTGGCATCAACTCCAGACCCTTCCCTGCTGAGGTTGGCACTGAATCCCACTCAGTTGCAGCCCCTTACACCACTTTCCATTCACCGACTGACCTATCTCCCATGCCAGCTTCCCACATCACACTTCTCAGTCTGGCCCGGTGTTCACACACCCAGAGGGGAGGAAATGTAAAAACTCTCCACCTGTGAAGCCTAAAGGGACCTTTAAAGTACTCAATGAAAACCATCTTGTGCGTGTGCCTTTCTCTCCCTGCAGGGACGTGTGGCTGCAGCTCCACTGAGAAAAGTGATGAGGAAAGAGGGCAAGGGATGGAGAAGAGCAGCAAATTTTCTTGCTTATCCACAGCCACACTGTTGAGTTTCATGTGTAAAGACATTGATAAGGGAACAGCCAAGGGATGCACTCCCCCACCTGGGACGGTTGGATTGAGCTGGTGTTAAAGAGTGTTCCATAAAACAGGCAATACTGGGGTGGGTCTGAGGAAGACCAGACAAGCTGCGGATGCTCCATCCCTGGAAGTGTCCAAGACCAGGTTGGATGAGGCTTGGAGCAACCTGGTCTAGTGGAAGATGTCCCTGCCCATGGCAGGGGGTTGGAACTAAGTCATCTTGAAGATCCCTTCCCACCCAAACCATTCCATGAGTCCCAGAAATGGCGTGTTTGTGGACCATGCTAATTTGTACACTCGTTTAGGGAATCAGGAGTGGTTTAAAATTCCTGATATGACTTCACAGATTAAATGTGTTGTCACTAAAAATTCCTGGAAAGTAGAGTATTTCTGAGGTCTGTTTCAACTCTTTATTCCCTGAGCCCTTGTTATTTCTTACAGAACTGGTGATGATGACTCTTGCAATCAATCAGCTTTTTCTTCTTTCTGCTCCCAGCCAGCAAGTCCAAACCAAGCAGAACCAAGTGTGGACTTCTCCCTGTTAGAAATTTTTACTCCTCCACCATTCCCTCTCCATTTCTGCTCCATCTTACAACTTATCCAGGCTGTGCTCACCCACCTTTTCTCAGGAGGAATATGTTCCTTGAAAGCAAACACCTTATTCGATGTTACTTAACTGAACCTACAGGCCTATCCACATAACAATGCTCACCAAAATTAATCTGAATTAGCTTTTTTTAAGTGGATTAATTAAACTACTTTAAACTCGAATGTGGACACCCTTGTTTGAAATTAAAGAGGCTTAATTCAATTTAACTGAATTAACTTTCAAAGTAAATTAAGCCAAATTGAATTATAGCCATTCCAGTCCACACAGAGATTTAGATTCATATGTTGAGGGCTCCCATCACATCAGTTGAGCTGTAAAGAGTTGCTGACATCTCCCAAGTTTTTATTGTCACCTTGTTACCAGAAGTTACTAATCCTACTAGATCTCTAGACTAAAATCAGCAGAACAGAACTTATGAGTGTAATTATCCACTGGAGTTTGGTCAGGTACCTTTGAAACATTTCTTCATTAGCAGCTTATTCACCAGAATGCAAACAAGCAGTGGAGACAGCTGGACACATACTCCACCAGCCCTGCAAGGGAGGTGATTTCATCTGATGGGGGAGCAGGATGGAAAACCAGAGTGGTAACGTCTTAGATCAACCCTAAATTTCCCCAAACTAATCCCTGGGAGCCCCTGGACACCTCAGAATAACTCTTCAGAGAGTTTGCAAGATGGTTGGGTAATGAAAGGACATTATAGAATAATGTTCCCATTGTTTTTGGAAGTTTGCTTCTCTTTAGGGGTGGTTCTCTAGAATTAATGTCTTTATGGCTGTAATCAAATCAGTGCAGATTAAAACCAGGGAGAATATAAACAAAGACAATTGATTAATTAACTAATTTTTCTTACATAGTCTGCAATAAAAATTCTATATTTTAAACTTAATTATTAAGATATACACTTATTTTGCTTGTTCCCTGTCTTCAGAGAATTCCATCTTGCTTTGCCTGGGTAGCTTTTGTCTGTGCACATTCATTTAAGAGAATTCATTTACAAATTCCAGGTCATCCCTCTCAGCTTCCTCACAATAAGAAGGATGGAATGTGAGCAGCCAGCATCATACTCAACTGCACTGGATTAGAATGTACAGGTCTCGTAGCAGATGGGGAAAAGCCATTTAGATGTATTTTGTAGAAAAATTCTATTTAATAGTCACCCTTTCTAGTTTTATTTTCCTGTTTCAGATTTTACCTGTCACAGACCAGGTTGTTTGGTTGCAATAAGTTTTGAATATGCACTTTCTTTAAAAACCTGGTTTTGATAGATTAGAGGTTTATTTCATAGGGGTTACTCAAAGCCTTATCCAACCTGACCTTGAACACTTCCAGTGATGGGACATCCAATCTTTTCCTGGGCAACCTGTGCCAGTGCTCAGGCACCCTTAGAGTAACAATTGATTCCTGATGTTCAGAGAAATGTTCTGGGTTTCCCTGTGTGCTCATGGCCTCTGGTCCTGGCACTGGGACCTGGCACAGAGCCTGTCCCTGTCCCTCTTGCACCCTCACTTCAGGTATAAAAATAATATTTGTATTAAGAAAGATTACAAAAGTCTGTTTGCAGGTTGGAATTAATTTCTTTTTAATCGTTGCTGTTAAAAAGCCATGTTTAGGCCAATGAATTCAGATCAGCACCTCCATAAAGCTATTTAGTCCTCTAGTCCATGAGAGCCAGATGACACCTACCTCTTTCTGCTGATTCCAGAGCACATCTAAGCCATTAGCTTAGGTTGGATTCTTAACTTCTCCTTGGTTAAAACTGCAGAAGATCCTATCAGTTCTAGTGCCCAGCCACCTGCTGGGGGAAAAGCCTTTTCCTAATGTCCACCCCAAACCTCCCCTGGCACGGTTTCACAGCCTTCCAGCATTTGGCTGGCATCCGTAACAGAAACTGAAACTATCACCAGCATTTGTGTAATTCAAATGCTCTGTGATTGCAGCTCACTGTAGATTGTGCTGTTGGGTTGCTGTTTCCTGGCTGACATTTGATGTATGTAACCAACAGCTCCAAAAGGGCAAATACTGCAAAGAGATATAGTTTTAAAATTCACCTGCCCTCAATATTAGAATACTGTGGGTTTAAACTCATTTTTGCTGCTTGACCCGCTAAATACTAGAGGATTCGGGTTCCTGTGAGAAAAGAGAAGGTGACTTCTCTTAGGTTATTCATTAATTATTATTTTTTATTCAAATGGATATTTTGAAGGGAGAAGAGAGAGATGTGTTTCTTTCTAAACACTGATCACAAAGGCACAGACATTAAAGGCAAAAACCAAACTCCATTTAGGCAGAAGTGTAATTCTGCTAGCAGTCAAGTCCTTAACAAGTTTCTATTTCCTCCAATAAGTGAAACATTGCACAATAGGTAGCTCTGAGACAAGAAATTAACAGTTCTTTTCTCCTCTGCAGTAAATTGGAACTATTTTCTCCCAGCCTGTTTGAAGTCAGTTCCATTGCACCACAAGTCGACTTAGGGAGTGAACCAAAACCCATTTGTGTCATCAGGGCTAAGATTTGCATCTCTTCACTTTAGACAGGGAGAAGTCAGACACCTCATCTGAGCTCCTTACCCCAGGCTCCTGTCAGAGTCAATGGAGGGAAGCCTTCTGAGACAGATTCATTCTATTTATCTCAGGATACATGAATCACCTTAAGAGGAACTTGTTGCTCTTCTGTGACTATAAACTGAGCTGTAGGGTGGCAGATTCAGGTTTAAGCAACTCCCTTGCAGTTATTTAACTTAGGGCACATGAATTTCACCCTGGAAAGCTTATATTTTATTTCTCCAAGCTGCAGATCTGATTTTATGTACCTCCAATAGCTCCAAATATCCTTTGCCAGCCACTTCAGATGTGGAAACACAGTTTTTGTCCTTATACTCAAATATAAAGAACATATTAGAAAGTTTTACTATAAAAATCACAACTGCTCACAAGTAAGATATCTTCTAGACCCAAGAATTAAATTTGATTTCTGTGTTTGCCTACCTTCACTTTGTTTTTTCCCATCTACTCACCCTTCTGTATGTGATCTTGTACTTTGTCCTACTTCTATGTGCTTGGGCAAGCTGTTGCATGTGCTGGTGGGCCAGCAGGCTGCTTTCTCCTTGGAACAAGCAAAGAAGAGATTTAAACTCTCTTTCCCATGGTGAGGGCACTGTTGGTTATCTTTCCTTTCCCTGGCTGCCAGCTTCCACAAAACTTGTCAGGACATCATATCTCTGAGACATCTATTCTTCTCAGTCAAATGTGCTTAAAATCAACCCAGATGTTCAAAAATGAGTTGAGGGAGGAAGAAGAGGATCTGCACACACTGTTGGGCAGGACATATTCCCTTAAAATTAGACTAATCATATGCTTCCTCCCATTGTGAAGCCTGCTAAAATTTCTAGAGTAGGTGTACTTACAAAGGCAAGTCATACCTTATTTTTGGTATTTTTGGTACAATTCCTCTTTCTTTGGTGTAATTCCTCTCTCTGAGGAATATAGAAGCTACACTGACACATATAAGCTAAACCAACAAAAACACAATGATTTTTTTCTTGGTGTACCGGCAAAACTACTCTCTCAGATGTTCCAGTTTCTCTTCAGCTTTATTCTGCAGGACAGATATCTTCACATATTTACTTTTTACCCATTGGGCTTGCTTTTTTTTTTTTTTTCCTCCTCCCTGGGAATGCCTCACTTTGTTATGCCCTGAAACACAAGCATTAACAGCCTTTTAGAGAGTGCCAACACATGGTGGAGGTAGCTACCTGCTCTGTTTTCCATAAAATGGGTGTTAATAGGCTCTAGAGGGGTCCCTCAGTAAAGACACGGAGGAGTTCAAGCATTTATTGACTGGTTTGTATCTCGTAGAAATATTCGAAGTGGAACACAGGAGATGTAGAGAAAAGCCACACAAATGAGAAGCTACTAATGAAGTGTTTTTACAGTTGGGGTTCAATGTGTGAGCTTGTAAAAGCTGATTAACTACTATTGTGTTTTCATCTAACTGGTTTGATAATTTGTTGGTTAAATGGCTCAGCTGAGAAACCAGTGAGTGTCCTTGGAAACATGCTGGTGCAAGAGTTAAAGCCTTGAATCCACACAGAGGGGGCAGGTTTATGTTGTGGATCCACGATCCACTTCTCTTTTAATAGGTGAAAGAAAGTGTCTGAAAAGTCATATTTAGTTCCTACAGTTTTGCCTTTGAGCCTACTCCAATCATTGAAATTGAAATCCTCTTTAATTTCTCTTTTTCATAATAAAGGCAATTAAGTTGCCTTTATGTTGATTCTCTTCTTGTTCTTTCATTCTTCAATATTTCTTTTTCTCATTTGCTTTTTTTTCTCTCTCTGTCTCTCTCTCTTCCACCTCCATTTAATGACTCTTTAGAAGAGACTATTCTGGGCTGGATTAACAATTAACTCAAAACAGTTAACTATCACATTAGTGCAACAGCAATACAATACAGGAGGCTTGATAAATGCAGTCTGGAAAAACTGCAAACATCAATTTTCAAAAGAATTACTGGAAATCTGAGGTAGGGGTGAATAGAAGATGTGGAAGTTTATTTTTCTTTTATTTTTTGTTTTTCTAAAATCCTCCCTCATCCTGAATTCAAATGTTGCCACTTTGAGATTATAAAACCTATTGTCTAATGTAAGAACTGGGAATTTTATGGCTTTACTGCACATGTATCTCCCTGAGCCAACAGATCCCTGCAAATCCTACTGATTTTAGTCTGGTGATGGACTTGACTGTCAATACAGCTGAGTTAAATCTTGGTGGTAAGCAGGTACTGAGTTAAATTAGTCATAAAGAACAACAATTCTGTTTCTCAGACATTTGCAATTCTGCAAATGGATTGGGTATATTAAACTCATCCCTAACAAAATGAACAGACAAGGTTCTTAAAAGACCGGAAAATTCTGAATCAAGAAATCAGTGTGAAAAGTTGCAGAAAAAAAAAAACAAGTAGCAAAACCAACCCTCCCATAATAATTTGACTCTGAAAATGCCTGTGGGGCCCTGTTGGAGGTTGCAGCTTCTGGCTTTTATGTCTTCCTCCAGCAAGATTTGGATTTCCCAGTCCCATTGAATCTCTCTTGGCACTCTAAAATGTAGGACCTCAAGACATGCCCAGTGCCCCTTAATTTGAGAGAAGAGCCTCTGTTCCACAGATCACACAGAGAACTACAACAGTGTTCCCCAGTTGAAACAAGCTGATTTTCATCCAGGTTTTGACTAGTACTCTAAATAATTAACTTTATTCTTTTTCCATTTTCCAGTCAATTCTACTAAGAAAAGAAAAATCCCAGAAAAAGTCACACAGCCATAGATAATACTAAACATGTCAATTCACTTTTTCAGGTGTAGTTCATAAAAATGGGGAGCAGATTCACAGTCACTACTTAAGTTTTATTCTTCCCTTTATTATCACCAAAGGAAAAGGAAATTAAAAATTAAAACAACAAAATAATTGAACTATTTTTTGTAATGAATATCTGGAGGGCTATAGTGCTGTATCAGCTCAAACCAGGATGAACTTCAACACTTCATGAAGAACACCAAGGTCTTGTCCAGTTTGATTTTCATATCTCTAAAGGTGAAGTTCTACTGCCTGATAACTCTCTCTTTAAATTATTATTTTTTAAATATCTAATTATAATTGCATTTATTGTAATGTTAGCCTTCTATCTTTTCAGTGTGCATCTAAGATGACACTCTGGTGGCACCACCTCTGCAAACTCCCCTTAGGAGGCTGAAGACAGCAATCACATTGCCTGTTGTCCTTCCTTTCTCAGGGTGGAATCCCTTCAGCCTTCCACAAAATGTGCTTTACTGTCCAGCTCCCTTAAAAGCCTTCACTGGACACACTCCAGCCTCACAATATCGGGTTTCCCGAAAACAAACACTGAGGAATAATCACTCCATCCAATCTGCTGTTACATTTTTCTTAATGTGCCCAGTACAAAGCTGGCCTCTATCACCATGAGGCTGCACTGCTCACCCAGCTTTGGCTTGTTGCTCTTTAAGCATCCCTTGCCACAGAACTGCCACAAAGTCATTAAATCCCCAGCCTACAGAATTTCATTAAATCTCTTTGTCCTGAGTGCAGACTTCTGAGTGTGTGTTTGTTTAATTTCTGGAAGTCCTTGCCAGCTCATCCCTCCAGCTTAATTACTCCTCAGTGTCAGTCCTGTTCTCCAGGAGAGAGGAGCTGGGCCTGTTTAGTCTAGAGAAGGCAAGACTGAGAGAGGATTTCATTAATGCTTATATAATGCTTATTATATAGTGCTTATATTAATTAATGCTTATATATTTAATTAATGTTTATAAATATCTCCTAGGTGGGTGTTGAGAGGATGCTGACAGACTGTTCAGAAGTGCCAACAAAAGGCAAGGAGCAATGGCCATGAACTAAAACACATCAAGTTCCACCTCAATGTGAAGAAGAAATTCTTTATGTTGAGGGTGTCAGAGGGCTGGAACAGCTGCCCAGGGAGAGTGTGGAGTTCCTTCTATGGAAACATTTCAAACCTACCTGGATGCATTCCTGTGTCACCTGCTCCAAGTGACTCTGCCTTGGCAGGGGGTTTGAACTGAATGTTCTTTGGAGTTCCTTTCCAACCCTAAAAATTCTGTGATACTGTGATTCAATTATGGATTCTCCATACTGAATTATCACATCATTTTCTGTTGTACAGTAATTGAAAAAATATATCAAGAATGAAAAGGACCCCTGAGAAAAAAGAAAAACACAAGCACACTTATATGTATTTTGAAGCACAGAGAAAATGAATCAATCTGAGCCAGCAGAGAAAGACATAACAAGACTGACTGTAAGTTAGAGACAAATGGAAATCAGAAAGCAGTCATGACTTTTGAGCACCAAAATAAACAACCAGGACAACTCATGGAGCCTCTAGTTCTTGATGTCTTCAGATTAGGTCCAATTGTCTCTCAATGTGAACTAATTCAGCCAAATACAAATTACTGGTATTGACATAGGGAAAAGTGGACAAAATGCAATGACCTGTAGAACACAGGAGGAGAAACTAAATTATCTAATGGACTCTTCCAGGTTAAAGCTTTTGAATTTATGAATAATGTCTGGGACAAATCTGTTGCTGAAATAATACAGATGTCTGTAATGATCCCTGCTTATTCTATTGAGTAGCTGCTTTTCTTGCCAAATGTAACCACTTAATGTTTCCAGAAAAATGGGCACCGAGGTACATATCATTCCAGGAATTTTTTTGTTCCAACAGGACTGATAATATAAATATTGCATTAAATTCTATAAGAGAGATGTAGACACATGCAGGGCAGATTAACATCATTCTTACACTTTATATGGACTTTTGTTTCCTATACAAACATATAAATTGCTCCGAGGTCTCCATTGCTCCACCCCTCTGCTCTGGAGCCAGGCTGGGAGAGCTGGGGGTGCTCACCTGGAGCAGAGAAGGATCCAGGGAGAGCTCAGAGCCCCTTCCAGAGCCTAAAGGGGCTCCAGGAGAGCTGGAGAGGGACTGGGGACAAGGGATGGAGGGACAGGACAAGGGGAAATGGTTTTAAATCAAAGGAAGGCAGATTTACATTGGATATTAGAAAGAAATTCTTCCCTGTGAGGGTGGTGAGACCCTGGCACAGGGTGCCCAGAGAAGCTGTGGCTGCCCCTGGATCCCTGGAAGTGTCCAAGGCCAGGTTGGATGGGGCTTGGAGCAGCCTGGGACAGTGGAAGGTATCTCTGCCCATGGCAGGGGGTGGAATTGATGACATTTAAGGTCCCTTCCAACACAAACCATTCTGGGACTCTATTATTAACCAGACAGCAACCTGTAGTGAATTTTCACATCCAACCCAAGATTTAGTGCTTTACCTGAAGAATAGTTGTACAGGAATGGAAACTATTTTTAGAGTTTCTAATTCTGCATTGCCCCTTTGTGGTGCAGAACATATTTTTAAACCTTATCTATATGAAATGTTGTTTTTATTGAAAAAAATATATCCATTTTTCAGTTCAAATGCATTGTTCTATTTTTTCCTGAAATCTTTCCTGGCCAGAAGCATTTCTTCCAAGGATTTTTCCCAATATTGCCACAGAACCTTCAAATTTTTCAGGATAGCATTAGGAAATTATTGCCCCAGTATTGTGTTCTAGAAGAGAAACTCAGTGCCCCTAAAAAGTAAAGGAGCCAGCCACTTGTTTCTTGTGTGAGGGCAACTGTAAATATCATGGAATCGAAGTGTTAATTCCTGCTTTCATAGGAATTAATTAAAAAAAAATCCTGAAACATGCACTGCCACCAGACAATCAAGAGTGAGAAAGAGAGAGAGAGATGGGAAGAGAGAAAAAGCTGGCTCCATGCAGGGCCTTTTTGCTTACAGCTATGAGACAGTGCTGCACTTTCTCCTAATAACCTTGACCTGCTTTTCCTGGCTCAGCAGTAGCATCTGTGTCACATCGGCTTAGCATCTGTTTATCAATCCAACAGCACAAACCTGATTCCTGCTCCTATTCTCTCTACTGCTCACCATATTAAAATGACTGAATTAAAGCAGCAGAATTCAAGAAAAAGGAAGCTCAGAGATGAGAACGGCTCTGTAAAAAGAAAAGGTAAAAAAAAAAAAAACTAAAGAGGAAGAGGAAAGCCATATGTAGGAGCTCCATTTATTTTATTTTATTTTATTTTATTTTACCTCAATGCATTTAAAGGAGAAATTTGGAATGAATAATCCCCGTGCAGAATTCAGGGCCACAGGTTCTCAAAACAGAGAAGGCAGGAATCATCTCAGACTTTTTTGAGAAAAGACATGGCAAGTACAATGATGTAATAAATTACAATCTGCCTGCAGTCTTTGCCTCCAGGTGAAAGAGCAAAATACCAGTGAATAGGATTTAGTGCAGATCTTTAATAAACAGGGTGAGAGCTATTGGGAACTCCCCAATCTTGGCCCTGAGGTTTACTTTGCCCCCTTTGGTTGACCACTACTGTGCTCTTTCCAGTTCTGAGATAGAACCACAGAATCATAGAAAATCCTGAGGTGGAAGGGACTGACAAGGATCATCTGTCCCACTCTTGAATCCTAAAACCCACATCACCTGTGCCTGAGAGTGCTGTCAAACACCTCTGGAGCTCTGGCAGCCTTGGGGCTGCGACCATTCCCTGGGGAGCCTGTTCAGTGCCCAAACACCCTCTGGGGAAAGAACCTGATATCCAACATAAACCTCCCCTGACCCAGCTCCAGCCCTTCCCTTGGGCCCTATTGCTGGCCAGCAGAGAGAGAAGAGAAGGCACAGAAAGCCTCAGTTAAAACTGAGGTGTCAAATAGTGCAGCATTATTTTTTATTGTTTGTCATTGCCATGCTTGGATCTGAATGAAGTCGCAGCCCCACTGTGCTGTGCATGCACAATGTAGTGTTTATCTTCTAATCCCCCACCTGCAAAGAAACTAAGGCAACAGGAAAAGGAAGGGAAAAAGAGAATTGGAGAAATTCTCTGATCTGCTGGAACAGCTTCACGAGTCTAGGGTATTGCAGACTTGAGTAAAGGTCTCATGAGTACTCAGTGCTTAAAGCATAAAACAAAATAGTAAAACAGACATATACCAAATTAATAAAAACACACACAGTAGGGCATATCAGCACAAATAGCCCCAGCTTTGGGGTTATGTCTCCTACAAAAAAACCCATATTTTTTCCAGTAGCACAGAGATCACTGAGTTCATTAATGTTACACTTGGAAATGTTTTGGGTACTGATTTGGACAGAAAGTACACCCAGAGACACACTGTACCATCCTAAATTATTCTCTAGAGACCTCCCATACTTTACTTCCCTGGCAACTCTAAGATCAAAACCTGACAGTGGTGTGGCTGGATGCCAGTGGCAAGTAAGAGGTCCTTTCAAAATTACATTTACACACATCATTATTTATGCTTCCTTTAAATGCAATAATGGAAACTTTGGACTACATCTACAACAATGCAAGCTGAGCTGCTCCACTAGATTTTGTCCCTACATCCATGATTTTCTGATAATAAATTAAAATATAGAATAGATGGGAAGAAGGGATTCATTGCAGTTATACAAACTCCCAGCTATCAAAACCATATGAGTAGATCTCAGTGTGAGGTAAAAACATGATTTACAGGCTAATTCACTGCTCAGGCCACCTCCAGTGAAGTTAGATTAGTCAAGAGATGAGTTTGAAAGAGAAAACATATGTAAACAATTCCTGAACCTCCAAAGATTTCCAAACCAGTCCAAAAGGATTCTTCCACGGGGAAGCAAAGCATAAAATTATTTGGGCTATAGATCTGTGAAGGAGCAGACAGCCAACACCGACTTTGATCCAAATTACAGTTATTCCAGAGTTCTTCCTAATGTAACAGTGCACATGCATATGCTATAAACTTGAGAGAGGAGCCCTTTTGCCTTTTTGTTTTTAACAGCTTTTCACTCTCTCTCCATCTTTTGTCTGAGAGCCATGCCAGAAACTCCTAGGACAGCACACCCAATGTCATCGAGGTTGTAGGATTTCACCTATATTTCACACAGGAAAGCTTTATCGCCCCAGGGCTACTCAGAATCTTTCCCTAGCTCATTTTTGCAAAGGCTGGGCTTGATTCGCATCAGTTGCTGTCCAGACTTCACTTCAGGATTCCTCATGCCTCAGGCTGGAGACAGAAACAGCAGGAGGTGAACAACAGGTTGGGTTTGAGATCTGGCGTTTATGGAAGCCTGGGTTCTGTCATTACAGGATTACATTTGTATATAAAATAGGGTATAATTTTAGGAAGATGATAACTGATGTCAGGAATAAAGCTAACTTTTATTAGGAGGTTTTTTTGGAGCAATCAAGAGGTAGTTAAATCAAGAGTAATATCGGTGAGAGGAAGATGTGAGAAAGACTGACCTGAGATATATTGAACTTTATTCCACTGTTAACAAACTTGAGTGTTTAGGCAAAGTTTGTGGTAATATAAAGAGCCAGAGTTTATTTTTTTACATAATATCTATAGGAGGAATTTAGGTAAGGAACCAATAGTTCCCACTGATTGCAGAACTGCACATGAATTAAAATCTCTTGTGCTGAAATCTTGTTGTCTCTCTTGTGTATTAAAATTTCTTGTTATAACCAGTTTAGGAAGGAACAAGTAAACAAGGGAAGGTATTATGGGTACATAACAGTGGCTTTCTTATTAAACACATTCCTACAGGGAAGTACATGAGGAAATGTGGTTCACACAACAGCCCCATAAGTGTCACCTGCCCATTAGTCCTCACCTCCAGCAGCAGCCTATGGAATCCTTAATGATAATTATTATTAATTATAATTCTTACATCTGTTTGAATCAAGTGGTAGCAAGAGAAGAAAAATAAGAGAAAGCTCATCTCTATATGCCAGTCACGTAAAATATTCCCAAATCAAGCCAAATTCAGCAAATACTGGTTGAGCTGCCAGACCAGCTGAAGAATGACAAGGATCAGGTACTGGGATCAAGCTGGGATTGCCATGTGGGGGGACAGTGGCCAGGAAAAGAACCAGACACTGCCAGGGGCCACGTGGGAAGTGGGACCACGTTCTTGGAGATAGAGGGGGACAGGGTGTGAGCTTCATTGGCTCTGTTCCATTTGGAATGGTTTTTATTTGGTATTTCTGAAAGCTCAGGAATTGGGGGTCTCACCTATTGATCACACAAATGTGTTATGGCTGTGTGTGTTTATCTGTCGTCTCATGAATTCTGGCTGAGGTATTTGAGAAAGCAGGAGATGTCACAGATCAGTGACTCAAACAGTCTGAGTTACTTCCTGAGCAGCTATCCATAATGAAAAAAAATAAATAAATAACAGAAGGAAATATCCTTTTAATGGGAGGCTTCAATTTGGGAGACATATGCAACCAGCAGTAAACTTCTCTTCAAATTTAAGAAAAATATAAAGATGAATTAATTATGGGCTGGCAGTTGGTCGTAGCCTAGGGACCAACTGTTATTATTAGATTGCACTCCATACAGAGAGAGGACAGGACAAACCAGTAATAAATACACTTGACTCTCCAAAGTAATTCATTTCTCAAAACTGGGAAATTACAAAGAGATTTAGAAGGTAGGAAAAAATCCAAAAAATAAGAATGAACATTGGGATTTTTCAAGATAAGTTTATGAAACTGTGAGACCAAGTTGTGTGAAAGTTAAACTTTGTTCAAAGGCAAAAGAAATGCACTAATTAGAAATAAGAATGCAACATGTGACAACTGGAAAGAAAGAGATCCGAACACATACAGCAATATAAATTAAACATTATAAAGTGTAGAAAATTGATAAGGGAAGCTGAAGACATCAAAGAAACTCCCATGGTTACTAGGATTAATGACAATGAACTTAATTTTTAGGAGTAATTAGGAACAAACTAAATCCTACAAATAGCATAAAACCATTTAGTAATGGAAACTGCAAAACTGTTTAAACCCTACAGTGAAGGGTCAGGTCTCCATACGTTTCTGTTTATCTAATAAGGCTTGAACAATTTGCATCCTCAAAGAATTTATATACTGAGGAATGCTCTATATCCTGTAATTTTAAAAGTCATTATTAAATTAGTCTTGTGGCAACTTTCCTAGTATTTTTTCTAGGGTCAACTTCAAAGCAATCAATCTATCCTTCTTGTCAGTTCATTTATCTCTGTTTTTAAATATACTGATATGACACCAGCATATTTTCATTTTCTAGAATTTCTTTGTTATGCCAATATTGTTAAAAATTACTATCAGTGATTGACTGTGTGATTCTGTGATGAGATTAAAGAATCACTTGATAGAGTGTAGGTAACTTAATATTTCAGAAGGCATTTAAAATTGCTACCACATATTCTAACACACACCAAAGAAAAAAGCCCACTAAGAACTTTAAAGAAATTCTGTTATAAGAAAACAAGCATTCAATGGAACAAGAAAAGGACAATAAATATTTGAAACATAGGTTTGGTAGAGGAATAAGAAGTGAATAAAATCTGTTTCAGATTAATTTGGTTTCTCAATAATTTCATTATTCTGAAAATAAGTATAAAATAAATGCTGTTAAAGTATGTTAAAATCAACATTTTAAAGCACAGAATGATTGGGCTAAGCAACTCGACAGAGCATCCTAAGTATCTCAATAAACCAGGTTCAAAAAACCAGCATATTTTAACATGGTTGCAAGATTTATTCATTCTCTGTTAGACCTTCTGGGGTGTTATTGATGAATGCAGAGAAATATGTAATGTTTTGTAGCCCCGTGGGTTTTCTGAGCTAGAAGGGCCATTCCAGTGTGACCTCAGGTATAACGGGGCTGCTGCACACATTTTGCAGCCTGTGGCCCAAAACATTGCTCTCCCTGCTAAAAACAATATGAACGCACCATTCAGGAAATCTAAAACTGATCTTCCTTTCCACCTCTGTTAACAAGGACAGCTGTCATGTCTCCAACTCTGTCTGTAAGAAGGGGTAGCCCTAAGTTATATAAAGTACAACAGAATCATTCCAGTGTTTCACAACAGCTTTTTATCAAATGTTTCTTGTATCAAACAAAAACCTTTTGCACAATCAAAGGCTTTTTTTTTGGTTTTTTGGTTTTGTTTTTTTTTTTTTTACTAAGAGTGATGGAATGGGATCCTGCCTCACTAGTTTAATCCTATTCTTTTAGTTACGCTTTACTTCAATCCATTACATTTTAGGTGATTTTTTTTTTTAAGTTTCCCATCAGCAACCACATTTCCCATAGGATCAACTGGACATCAGCATTGTTTGATTTTCATCTTAGGGAGACACAGTCACAAATACACACACACAAAAAGAGAACCACTGGTTAAGAATGGGTGACACAGTCCACTGGTTTTGCATTCTTTTCTGAATTGTTTTCTGAACTGGCATCACCATATTTTGTTTAGGTAGTGCAGTCAGTAAAACATGAACTTGCAGGGATACCTTCACAGTTCAGAGCACTGCCTTTTCCAGTCTGATGCTTGCCTGGTCCAAGAACAGGACAGTTATAAATTTTTTTTTTCCTGACTCCTTGTTTGAACAGTCTCAAATGCCTCATGTCACCAAGGACCTGACCCAAAATTAGAGTATCTCCAAAGCTACCCTAATTTGCCCCATTATGTTTGTACAACGAGGAATTTGTTCTAATGACAAGGAAAATGTGGCTTGAAGAAATGTTCCAAATAGTGTTATTTTACTTTTGCTCTTGACACCAAAGAGTGGTTTATCCAGGAGCTGCTAAGCTTGCACTTCACCATCTGGAATTAACCCACACAGAAGGAACTGCCAAGGGGATGGTTAAGCTGGTTTTCCAACTGAAAAACAGCCTCAGCAAAGACCAACATCTGGCCAAAGTATCCTGTCAGAGACCTATGCTCACTGTGCATAATAAACATGGCTCACCATTATTCTTGGTTTATTTTTTTCTGTCACTTGAAATAATAATGGGGGGAAAAAGCAGTAGAGAGGAGAAAGGAAGACAGAATTGGTGTAGTAAAACACACCAGTATTTCCAGAAACTGTAAATCTAAAATGGCATAAATTTACTTCAGAACACACATCAGCAACATTTTCTAAAATATCTGGGAGTTGGTACTACAGCCAGAAGTTAATTTTCATTGTGCTGTTCTGTCATCTCTCACTGGCAAACTGAAGCACACCACAGAAGTGTGCTGTGAATTGTTCCTAGATTTTTCATGGTTGAGATTGTCTTTAGTTGCTGACAGAACTGAACAAATTTGTCCATACTTTCCTGCATTTTTAATCACTCATTCTCATCTGCAAGAAAGAGCACCTTATCTTGCAAAGGTTCTGGGAACCATCCAGCCTTCATCATTTTACTTTCAATTCATAAGTAGCACAGTCAGAAAAAATCTCATTTTTTCTAAATTTTTGTACTCCTTAGGTCCTTCTGGCCTAGAACAGACAGGGTTTATCATACTGGTCATCTGTACTTGCAGATCTTTGAACAGAGAAATCCAGTTTAAATATTTTATAGTTTATTCTTATCTCCAAACAACTTAGTACTTTTAACACAATTAAGTGTGTGGAGCTACTTGCACATCTCAAGCTCTAAGCAAGCATCTTCCCTACTCTATTTCTTCACGTGGAAAGGTCTGTTTGCTCAAATAATTTGCTTCTTAGTGTCTTTTCCAGCCTCTTTTTGATGGCAAACTTTTAACTTATTGTAACCTTCCCACAAAAGCAATTTTCCACATCAGCTCAGTTGTCTCTCATAATTGTTCATTAGGAATACATTTATCATCTCCAAAGCTTAAAACAAGATTTACTTCCCCTATAATTTATTTTCCTTTTTGTTTTCTGGCACTTTCCCAGCTCTTCAACTTCCACAGCCATTCTCCACACCTTTGGTTAGCACAAGCACCATCTCATTCCTTGTCTGTGACTTGCTGCACTGCTTTTTCCCCAGTCCTTCCATCTGACTCCCTTGATTTCATCTTAAATCAGATTATTTCTACAGTTTAATACCAGAAAAGTGAAAAATCCTCTTTTGGTAACACCTGGTTTTTCTTTTGTACGTTGAGCTTGATTCCAAAAGCCCTGTCAGTCTTCCAACACTCCTTCAACAAGTTCCCTTCATTTTTTCATCTGCTTTCTCTTCATGAAAAATTCTTATGACTTTAATGTCTGTATCTTCTATTATCTATTTTCAGCATGATTAGACAGGCTTGTGCAATTTTTTTGAATTATTACTCGGTTTTGTTATTTCTAACATGAGAAGAATATGTACAAAACCACGTTTTTTTTCCTTTTTTTTTCTCTTAACAACCTTATACTTGGGCAATACCTGGGCTTTTGGTTTTCCTCTAATGGGATACTTATTCCTCTGAGACACTGGTCAGCCAGGAGAATATTTATGTGGTAATAAAAAACTTTAACAGAGGGCTGTTTGGATCTAATAGTCTCAGGTATTTCAACACATCTTTGCTTGTCATGTGTCATGCTGAATTACATCGTGGCCTGCATGTGCAGCAACCCATAATGTAACCCTTGTAATATAGTTTGAAATGTAATGTAGTGGGAAGGGGGCTTAAAGGGAAAAAGTCACTTTTTCATGTTGGATAAAAGCTGTGGATTAAGAAAGAAAGCAGCTTCAGTCTACTGGGGAACTGGGAAAAATTAAATGATAGCTCAGCAACAAGCCTGCAAAGAAATCTGCAATAATGAATTAAATGATACCTGTAACACATTACATCAATATTAATAACTTCCATTAATATTTTTCCATTTTACAGCACAGATCATTTTTTCTCTGAGTCATCCAATGACTACTAAATGTTAATTCATCCCTGGAAAATTCTAAATGGCTTATAATTAAATACAAATGCAGAAAGGTAAATAAACATTCATAGAGGATAAATGTCTGGCTGGGACACAGGGGCAGAGCCATGGAGAGAAAACAGGTGTCCTGATTCTCAGGACTGAGTTTCAGCCTCTTGGTAACATCTTTTGCCTCCAATCATGTGCTTACACTGATATATCCTGATATATTCAGAAAGGATTTGCTTCTTTACTGAATAGTCTGGGTGTATCAGGGAGAAAAAGCAAGAGAGGGTACAACAGATTTCATTTTGAGTTAAAGGAATTAAAAAGTCCTTCTGTTCTTACAGAGGATCTGATTGTCTAGGGAAATGATGCCATTTGCTTTGATGAAGGGGTGGTGGGGGAAGGAAAAAAGAGAAAAAAAAAAACCTGCTTTTTTCTGGCAGAAATGGTGAAATTTCACCCTTCAGCAATTTGGTGAAAGCTGATAGCTGTGGACACTTCTCAGCCTGGGTAGCACAACAAAAGGCTGCACCATGAGAACTGGCAGATGCAAAGAGAGAGAGAGAGAAAAACATTAAATTACACTTTAGAACTGTTGGCCAGGCTGTCCAGCTCAGGGAATCTGCTCTGCCATCCTCCCTTGCACAGGGCTGGTGAAAACTGGGAGAGGAGAGAACTGAGCTGGGAATCCAGCACATGATAAAACAGATCACTGTGAACCACTGGTGCTAGGGGAAGATGTGGTTTCATTAACCTGGCTCAGGTGCAGTTTTTCTTCCTTGTCTAAAACAAGAATCCCATCACAGGCCAGGCCAGCAAGGTCTTCATCTGCAAATAGATGCAGGGCTATGAAACAGCTTTGGAAGTAAAGGATATAAATTAAAAGATATACAAGCCCAGCCATAAAGAATCATGGTGGAAAATCCTAAAAAAGTACAAAATGTGCCTGTTTTAATGTACACAAAACAACAGTGGAAAATAAATTCAATTTTAAAACTGGAAAAAAGTTACATTGCATTTAGATCAAGCCTCAAGTGAATAATCCCTATTGATCATGCTCCTTTTTCTTTTAAATTCATGATGAATTAAAAGATTAACATTATTACTATTTAATTATTACATTATAATTACTATATAATGCAATATACTCTTTTCAAAGCAGAGCATGCAATTTGAATTGCTAATATAAAATTAAAATTTCAGATTATTATTATTGTTGTTATTATTCTTACTATCATTATTACTATTATTATTATAATCCTCATAAGAATGACTACATTTCAAATCAAATTTCAGGATTGTCTGGCATTGATACTAGAAAAACTTTCAAAGGTTTTTTCCTTTCAGAATGGAAATGCAGGTCCTATTTTTGAGACTTCCTAATGCAAGGCCACTGTATCAGAGAAGTGGTAACCATTTCCAAAATCATCAACAGTTGGTCAGGGGAGAACAAGCTTAATTTAGGAATATAAGTTGTGCCCCTTGTTTCTCTCCTTTGACTAAAAGGGGGACTGGAGGAAACAGGTTCCAGTACAGCACTTATGGATCTGTTCAGTCACTCACTCACAAGCAGCTTGTGCCATCTGAGACCTCATAGATTTCCCCTCTGGCCTCCAGCTGCCACTCCAGAAGGCTGCTGGTTTCCATCAGTCCTGTGTCATATCTGTCAGTGCTGTGCAGATGTCTTGGATATCCAGAAGTGCCTCCAATGGCATGAGAAGCCTGTGTTAAGGCAACTGAATTCTGCTACTCTAATAGGATTCAGCTTCAGATTTAGACAAAGCTCCAGATTCAGTTATTAAACACAGGCTGCTAGTGACGTTTGAGATGCTCCAACATTCCTGAGACATCTGCACAACACTGGCAGATGTGGCAGAAGCCTTACAGGAGACCCACAAGGTCTGGAGCAGAAACTGGAGGCCAAATGGAAAAACTTACAGTGCCAGAAGTGGCACAATGTGTGTAATGAAATGAATCTTTTATCTAGTCATAGATAAGCATAGCCAACATAGCCAACAGTCTAGTTGACTGTCCAGATGATCAGATCACAGAATAATTAGGGTTGGATGGAACATCTGGAGATCATCCAGTCCAACCTCCCTGCCAAGGCATGGTCACCTAAAGCAAAATACTTTGGGAGCACACAGAGGTAGTTTTGACTATCTCCAGAGAGGAAGGATTCAAAACCTCCCCGGGCAGACAGAGGTGTCTGCTCCAAGATGAGACTGTTACCTGCCCCAGCTCTGTTGGCTGTACTGATAAAATTTCCCTTGACTTAATGGGAGCATCAATTCCCAGCTCGTGTAAAGGCACTGCTTTGAAGATGTGGCTCTGAAACTGAATTGAAGCTCAGTGTTTGCTGGATGAATCTCCTCCTCAGAGTTTAGGAGTGAGCATCTCTACTGTAAAGTCTCCTCTATTCCCACTGGTCTCTCAGGCACTCACACATAAATAACATGGAAAGGGATGACATGTTTGGTCAGCTCAGAAGAGGATTTCTCTTTGGGCTCTGTTGCACATTCATAGAATCATAGAATGGTTTGGGTTGGAAGGGATCTGAAAGATCATCCAATTCCAAGCCCCTGCCATGGGCCAGGACACCTTCCACTAGACCAGGCTGCTCCAAGCCCCACCCAACCTCTCCTTGAGAGCTTCCAGGGATGGAGTATCCAAAGTTTCTGTGAGCCACCTGTGCCAGGGCCCCACCACCATCATAAGGATGAGTTTCTTCCTAATACCAAATCTAAACTCACTGTCTGTCAGTTTGAAACCATTCCCACTTGTTCTGTCAGTCCAGGCCCTTGTAAAAAGTCTCTCTCCATCTTTCTTGTCATCTCCCTTCAGGTACTGGGAGGCCAAAATTAGGTCACCTTAAGGCCCCCTGTTCTCCAAGCTGAATAATCCCAATTCTTTTTTAGCCCTTCCTCATAGAGAGGTGCTGCATTCCTTTAATCATTTGACTCTCTTCTGGACTCAGTTCAACAGCCCAATGTGTTCTCTGTGCTGGGGACCCCACAGCTGAATGCTGGAGTCTCACAAGAATGGAGGAGAGGGGAAAATCTGCACCATTAGGGCTCAGCAGGGCTCTCCTCTCTAGTAGATTCTGCATATCCCACTTCATGCTCCTGTAATTAATGCCTGAGTCACTTGAGTCCATGTGACTCAGGTGTTCTTCAGTGTATCTACAACAGACTGAAGGTGTTGCTCTGAGAGAAGGGGTGAGAAGAGCTGTGTAGACATTCTCTGTAGCCTGGTAAAATGTTATTCTCCCCAGGAAATGTCACATCCTGATGAGCATCAGTGCCTTTCAAAGCTTTCTATCTCTGCCCTTAATAGGCAGGATGTCTGTGTCTGAGCTTCTGCAAAGACTATACTTGGGGCAGATTTGAGATTAATTTAACTCCCTCAAAAAATCACTAACCTGGCTGAAGCAATTTTGTTCTTTGATTTTTCAGATTTCAGGTCCTGATGGAGTCTGTGGGCAGGTTATGTCAATGGGAAATTTGGTCTCAAGGAGCTGAGCTTCACTAACACACATGGCAAACAACTCCTCCAAGACCTCACTCTGCACATATGTACCCAATGAAATTTTAATATTGAATAAAGGAATCACTTTGAAATTCCATCTACACAGCCTTTTCCTTCCTTTACAGCATTTCAGGGGTAACACAATAGCCAAGTAATGCAATAATAACAAAAATAACTCTAACAAGCTATGCTTGATTCCACTGCAGTACAGCCTATTAGGGCAATCTTTTCTTTCTTTTAATAATGCTTTTATTGCACAAATTTAACAGAATTATGCCCTAATTATACTGGATTTTTTTATTTGCCACTGGGAGGAAATATAGCAGATGAAGCTCTTTGAGAGTGCATGGTTCATACAGCTGTATTAAATACTTCCAAGTGCTGTCTTTATGGTTGTTAACAAGTCAGGACCAGACACGCTTGCATTTTCTGAGTGCCTTTGAGGATGGCATGGATTATACTTGTATTTTTATTAGAGCTGCTCAACTCATTCCCTGAGAAATAGTGTCTGACCATGTTTTCAAAACTGGCATCTCTAACTCAAAAAGACATAAACATTCCTAAAATCAGAAAAGTGACATTGCACAGAGCTAGGGATCTAGTTGTTTCTGTCGAGTCTAGACCACTTTGTTTAGAATCAACACATGAAAATAAGCAGTTCCTGGGGGCCTTGTTTCTCCATAGTAGACAAGTCACCAAATCGGTTTTCAAAGATCACTATCTATTTCATCAGTCTTAAACAGTCTGGGGTGACTATCTCATGGAAATCTAATTTTCTGACACATAAATTTGGGTGAGATGAATCCTAACCAAAAAAAAAAAAAAAAAGCAAACAAACAAACAAACACCAAAAAAAC
Organism: Acridotheres tristis; assembly: GCA_037013685.1. Taxonomy (NCBI): domain Eukaryota; kingdom Metazoa; phylum Chordata; class Aves; order Passeriformes; family Sturnidae; genus Acridotheres; species Acridotheres tristis. The sequence goes on along the minus strand of CM072887.1, from coordinate 108,173,844 downwards.
CAAAACAAAACAAATCCCTTTAATTCAAACGGAATTAGCAGGCAGGGTAAAGAAAAGCCAGTCAACTCTCCCAACCTGAGTAGCTTCTGCACCTTCCTTCTCCCAACCTACAGACTGAGTGCTTCATTCCTGTCCTGCTGCAATCAGTGCATGCATATTATCCCCCCACAGATCATGTTACAAGCTGGCAACCAGGGGAATCTAGATTTGGAATCACTTTGGCCTTGTGATATTTTGAGTGTCGAGTGTGAAACAGGTGCTTGATTTGCATAAAATTATGATCACACATGTTAACCCACACCAAAGCAAGTAAAGCAAAGTTGTTACCTGAAACCAAGGGCACCCAAAGTAACTGGTTTTAAAATATAGATTTTCAAAAGCCACAGCTTATATCATCAGCTCATGCCATTGGTGTAAATACAGAATAACTTGAATAGTTCCACTGACAAAACAGGTGCTGGTTCTTGGACTGTTGGCAAATCCAATAGTCCAGGTTCCGATTACTGATTATTGATAAGTCTCAATAAAGTTTTAAATATTCAAATGTTTTGTCTAAATTTCCAAAAGATGTCTCAGCAAACAATTTACATTGTTTTCTCTCTTTGGCTAGATGGTCCATCACCAAGAGTTTACACTTCATCATCCTTGGGCAATGTTTGTAACACCTCACTATTATTGTGGCACTAAATGATCTGGAAGAGATCCCAAGAAGAACAAAATCTCATTTAGAAATTGTTCAGTGTTTTTGATTTTCTTCCTAGTCATGGCTAGGCTAGAATAGGAACAAGAGATGGATAAGATCAGCCAGTTAATATCAGTTCTCAGGTTCCCAGTTTTGCCTGGGAATATTTTCCTTCTTGTGGACTGAAGAGTGTTCAGCTGTCAGGAAAAGCAAGGTAGGTGGCAATTCATAGAATCACAGAATCATTAAGTTTAGAAAATACCTCTAAGATCATTGTGTCCAGCCACCAAACCAGCAAGGCCCACATCTACATTCCTAGGAATAGATTTAAAGTGACAAAGCCTAAAAGATCACAAGCATAAATAATTTATTATGTTTGCAATAAATTATATTTTTGCTAAAATTGGCAAATTACCAATAATGATATTTTTTTACATTTTTTTTAAGAATTTATGAGGAAACAAGAAATTTTGTCTGGACTGTGGAGAACCAGAAGTCCACATGCCTAGTAGAAAGTACAGAATAAAACAGTTCTGTTTGAAAAAAAAAGATGTCTCATACAGACCAGTTAGACCAAAGAATGTTCTTTTGGTGCTGAATTTACTCTGCAAGGCTTTGACTTCAATTCCCATCTCTACCCTATAATTTCTGTGTGACTTGGTAAAAACTTGTCTTCCCTTTATTTTTGATTTTTCATATTTACGATGGGAAAAATAATAGCTCTTTTCCCCTTGAGGGGCTGTATTGCTCGTTATTGTTTGAAAAACGTCTTTTGGGGATGTTTTAAGTAGAATCATTCATCTCTTGAGGCCAAAATGACCTCCCCAAGTCCCTCCTGGCCCAATTTCCTAAGCCTCAGTGGTTGCTTTCTAGGCGCTGCAGCAATAGGGAGCATGTGATGACCTAGACAGAAACTTTTAAATGACTCAACCAACAGAGCATCTGTGGGTACCTCTGGGATTCTCTCTCACAAATGATCTCACAGACACTTAAGAAGTTTGTCGAGATATCCAACCTCATTTTGCTTTTGCTCAGTTTCATCTCGTTGCCCCCAGTTATGAATCCGTGAGCCACCCTCAAGGATCCCTGTCCCTCCTCGCTGCACACATCCTTCAAATGCTCACAGAACTGCCAACATCTTCCCACCACACAGTTGGGGACAGCAGGGACAGGCACCTCCTTGGAGCCCCCGAGCACTCAGGAAGAAAGCACACTGCCTGCAGAGATGCCCATGTGGATTTTCTATATTAGAGCAGCAAGCACCTGAGGAGAAACCCACCTGGTGAGTGAGCTTGCATTCATTTAAAAAAATAAAAAAAAAAAAAGAAAAAGAAAAAAACATCAAATGATGTTTGCCTTACGATCTTAATTCGAGCACTTAATTAAAGCCAACAGAGGATTCTAAAGTGAGGAGAAAAATTAGAGCAACAACTTTTTAATTATGCTGTAGGCATTTTCTCTCTTCCTTATTCTTCCTCCAAAAATCAAACAACTCCTCCTCTAAACACACATTTAGACAAAGACGATAGAACAATATTATTATGGGATACAGCTTGCTTAATGCTTAGCAAGTAAGTACTGCAAGTTGTCTGCACAAATCCATGACCTAAATAGCACAATCACCCCTTGCCAGGCATTCCCAAGTCATGGGAACAGAGCAGAAGAAAGAAGGGACAGGAGGCAGCTTAAACTGTGGCTCCTCCAGGAATCTCTACCAAGTGGAAAATCTTCCTGGTAATGCAGAAGTGTTATTCTTCCAGTGGTACAGCAAATTTTCACTGCCTGCAGACAGTGAGAGAAAAGGAGGCTCCTGGTCTTCATCCTGTCCTCATCTCCTGGAGCAGCACAGCTCCAGCCTGTCTACAGCAAGGAGCTGACACTGCACCACCCACTCTTGTTCTGCAGTGTTACTGGTTGCAAAAAATAATGTTTGGCCTTCACAGACAGCAGGTGATTTTAGATTTCTTGGGATGGATGGGGGAATGTTCCTGTGGACATGGGCAAGCTTTAAAAGGTCCTATTTTATGGAGATATAAAGGCTGCTTCCAGAACCCCACAAAGGCTGGGGGTCCTTTTAGCTCTTCCTAGGTTTGAGTCATGGTACTAGAGCAAGAAAAATAGTTTGAGTAACTCTGTCTCCAACCAAACTCCTTTGGGTAATTTTACTCCTTCCTGAAGAGATGGAACTTGACCCAGAGAAAGCATTGTAAAGCTTTGAGGCTCTTATTTCCATAACAGAAATCTGTTTAGCTCTAAGATTACAGTTTTTTTCAGCTCTGTCTGGACTGATAAATGCAACAGGGTTTGGACATGGCTTAATCCAGGGTCCTTGTGTTTCTATACAAGTGTTATGACACTCCCTTGCATGGATGTAACCTCTGCTAACTCCTGTTCTCTCAGACAATGTCCCAGCATGTTTCATGGGTAAGCCAGGACAGTGCTAGGAACATCCAGTTTCATTTGGAGAAACTTTTATCAAATCTGGAATGTAAAAAAAATGTAATAATAATGATCTTCACAATCACGTGGTTCAGTTTTTCCTTTTCTGATTTATTTTGCTTAATTTCTTTTGAAAAAAAAAGGAAAGCCCAATGAAGTCCCATTTGGAATCATTCTTCTGTGCTCTATAAGCCTCTGACATTTCACAGAATATTTCATTATTCTGTTTTAACTACTCACCTGTGATCATACTGTCTCTATTTTTATTGTCTATCTCATTTATTTAAATATTAATAATGCTATTTTTCTGAGAAAAAAACTTCTGGATTTGGGTTGCAGCATTTTGGTCTCACTGGCTTATATTTATATCTGAAAGAATGGGGACAGAAAAAAAGAAGGAGATGTAGAGACAATATCAGTAAAACACGTGCTAATAATGTGACCTTCCCTCCAAATGCTGAGATGGTCTAGATCTTACAAAATAAATACAATTAAATATTTTTTACAAGCTACCTAAAAGGTTTTAAATCTGAAATTTAAAAAAAAATGCCAAAAATAATCAAGCAACCATGATAAATACCCCACCTACTTGATAATTCAGTAGGGCAATACTTTCTCATTTCCAAATCTGTCACTCAAACTCTTCTAGTTGTGTAACATATTTTTGAATTTACCTTCTTTTTTGTTTTTAATGTTGTTTTGGAGGAGACTTAGGATCCAGGATGAATCATTTTCTATCCTTTTCCAATAGGCCTTAGAGTGACTGCACAGATCTTATCCTGCAACTTCAACACCTCTGACTGGCTATTAGCTGCTTTCTCACTCTCATTAACATGGTAGAAAAGTAGCCTCAACAGTTGCCTTTCTTTCTTATGATCTTTGTCATTAAAATTACAAATATAGAGCAGCCCTTTAAATAGCATGACCATTTACATTTGTAAACATGGGAAACTTACTGAGAACAAGGAGACAGTGCATAACATATTGAGCCTTACTCCGAAAAATCATCAAATACCTCCTGAGAAATTGTAAAATGTCGTTTCTTTTGTAATATTAATATTAAAAATAATTTCTTGGGATGAAGCCATGCCCAGAGTTGACATCTAAGATGGTAAGTTTACTCTTGTGGATGTGATTCACAAAAATATCTGAGAGATATACAAATCTCTTCCCAGTGAAATCAGTGTTAAAAAGCTCAGTCAGAAAAGGATTACACTGAGTATTTTTGGAAACTTTCATTCAATGTTTTCAGGGTGCTCTTTGACACATCATCCTACCCAACAATTATCTGCCACGAACCATTAATGAATATATTCACTCAATAGCTCACGACCATGAAACAAATATATATTTTCTGCTTTACACAACCACCCCAGAGAAAGTTAAGAAAGGTATAAAACTGTCTGCCTGTGAGACTGATGCCCTTATTTAATCACAGAACATGGGAAGCAATTACAATCATCTTTCCCACATTGTCCAAAATATTACACTTATATCCTGGTGCTTAGGATCAAAGAATATCTCAGTTCCTTGCCCTCATATCCTCATTCAGTCTTTGGCTTTGTAGATGGGTGTGCCAGAAAGGGCCCCTCATATTCCCAGTCACAGGGATTATTTTTGTCATATCAGCTTTTGTCCAGAAGATACTAAAATAAGAATGCTTATTTATTCCATGCACACAAGTTAGGCATCTTCCTCACCCTCCCCTGATCTGATTTTTCAAATCATTTTCAGTAAATAAATTATGGAGAGCTTTGCAATGAGATTAACTTGGAAAGAGCACTTAAAAGAGAATATATCTTTTCCTGCTAACCCTTATCTTGCTGAATGATCATAATGGTTTGGGAAGTGAAAAGATAGGATTAGCAATGCTGAAAAGTAAAAAGTGCCTGTCGCACTAATCTGAAAGTATTTGGATTATTATGTGGATTACTTCTGTAAACTTGTGTACGCTGAGCTGGCGACGGTGCTGCGTATTTATACCCAAGGCAAATGAATAAAACCCCAGGCAGAAGCAAGGGTGCACACACTGCTGCAGGAATCACAGGGTGAATTGCTTCTGTAGGAAGCAGAGAGGTACCACTGAATGCTGGAAAAAAAAATTAAAAAATTAAAAAAAATTAAAAAGAGCCTCTTAGGTGCCTAACAACCTCAAAAAGATTAAAAAAAAAAAAAAATTAAAAAAATGATAAAAGGGAAAGTACATCTCCAAGCTGAAGACCCCAGACATGAGATGGATCCTCCTCTGTTCTGTTTATGAGGGGATACTACAGGACTGAAAAATTTTGGAATCTTACAGCAAAGCTGAGATCTTCACATTTCCTTTTTTGCACTGGAAACTCTGTAGAAAGTTGTCTTTGAGCAGGGCTTTGACTGTGATATTCATGGAAAAAAATAAGGTAGATTTAAATTTTCTTTTATATCCTTTAGGAATAAAAAGTGCCTTCACCACAAGCTATGGATAATGCACATATGATTATCCTGAAATTATGAGCCTGAACTAGTCTTTGGCCATACAAAAGTAATTTTTTCAGTTATCTTTGTTATTTTATCAATGTATGCTAATTTCTTACTTTTTCCCAACTCTATCTTTGGTATTCTCATGCTCTATTTTCCTCTCTCCTCACTGTCTTCCTCTTATGGGAAGAAATGTCAGATGACATCTCCAGCCACTCTTTTTTTCTTGTGCTGCAGGATAAACTTCTCACTCCCACTGGAAAGAACTGGCACATGGGATGCTGATGTCTCATGGTTGTTCTGCTGCTTCTTTCAGTAACCCTCAGTGACTTCCCTGCTTCACCTGTGTATTTTCAATCCTTCCACAAACACATTCCCAATCATGCTTATTAATATCCTCCTGTTCCCTACAGTTCACAGCTGTCCCCAGGAAGAAACAAAACAAAACAAAACAAAAAAAAAAAAAAAAAGAGGAAAGCAAATTTCCAGACAGATTTTACTTTGCCTCTAGGATATTCCAAACTTGCTAATCTCAGAAAAGACACTCAAACACATTTCACCAACTTTTTGTTGTCTGCATTGTACTTCCAAATTTCTTCCTGTACATTCCTTTCCTTTCAATGGAAAACAAAAAACAAACACTACAAAACAAAACAAACAAATTTTTAAGAAGAGTTTTAAGAGTGTGATTACATCACTCACTTTCTAAGGATGCAAACCATCCCACACCAGAGTGGTCTCCTCCCTGCTTCCATTATAGGGGATCTAATCAAATCCAACACAGATATTTGCATTAGACATCTGAACTGTAGACATCTACACTTAGCTGAATGTCACACTAAACCTGACCAACATGAGCCATTGTTCTGTTCAAATGTTAACTAATAAGGCACATTCTCCCTTCGTTTACACCCCTAGGAAAATTCATGTCTCCTAGCAAGACAAAATTAATCTTATATTCAAACATTAATATCATGCTATAAAATCAAAGGCCAAGTTTTACTTAGACATCGTTAGAAGTTTGGCATAGTTTTGTTTGGAATTTTAACCTCAATGCTTTGACTCCATCACACTGAACAGATTGTGAACCTCTGCAGTTGAATACATATATATATGAAGGGGAGGCAGTACACCCCTTTCCTTCATCAAATTTTAACTGAAGCTCAAACACTCACAGTGCAGCCTCAAGATGTTGTTGGGCTGCAGAACAAAACTCTGGTCCAGCTGTGAGAAGGATTGCCACTGAGCAAAAACAGCCCAAATGTATTTGTATTCATCTCTCTCTTCTTTACATTTCAGTTTTGACTATTTTAAACTTTCCTGAAAATAGTCTGAAGTTCTAGCAATGTCCTTGGAGAAATACCTTGCCTGAAAGAAACATTTGGTTAATATTACAGTGGAAAACAAACAATTCTAGCTGCTGCCATGTTTCCCTGAATCCCTCTTTGCTATTAAGCAAGAGTCTCAGTTCAGCAAAGAAAGGGAAGACCAGGTTTTTTGCTGGCAATGTGAGGGTGTTGTTTATCATTGTTATTTAAATTAGTTTTATATCTCTAGAAGTAACCAGATTAATATTTTCACTGTCTTGCCACTTTGTGGGGCAGGGATAAAGTATGACAGAGCCAATCTGCTTTGCTCAACCAGTCTGGCCCTGCCTGGACAGGGTTTTATGTGTTGGTGCTTTACATGGCTGGTTTTCCCCTAAACTACTGAAACTCTGACAAGCAATTGCTTCTCTTGTCTGTTCCATTGTCTCTATTACTTTCTTTCTTGGATAACATTTTCCAGTTTACCACCTTTCCTGAGTTTAACCTTCTCATTATCTCTGTTTACAACTCCCTGAAAGGAGTTTGCAGCCAGGTGGGTGTCACACCCTTCTCCCAGGCTACAAGGAGAAATAGCCCTAGGCTGAACCAGAGGAGGTTCAGGTTGGACATCAGGAAGAATTTCTCCATGGAAAGGGTGCCCAGGGATTGGAATGGGCTGTCCCTGGAGGTGTCCAAAGAAGGATTGGACATGGCACTCAGTGCTCTGGACTGGGGGACAGGTGAGGATTGGTCACAGGCTGGAGTTGATGATGTTGGAGATCTTTTTCAGCCTTGATGATTCAAAGATAAACCACCACTCCACAATTAGGCCTCTGTCCTGAGAGGCTAAAACTTTTCTCTTTCATAAACAGATGGGAGGATCAAGCCCAAATATCCCAACTCACCCAAATATCCTGACTCAGCCACAAGGTGTACATGTATACCAGAGAACTAAATCATTTCAGGTGCTGCTTTCTGGCCAGCTATATGAGCTGGTCTCTTCTGTACCATGAGACCCTCATAGCCTAAAATCAAGGTGGCTGCATGCAACCTGCTTGTTAGGAATACTGTCCAGAACACGAACTGTGTCCAGGAATTGCTTAAACTCTTGCAATTTTCCATGAAAAAAAATGCACTGGGGCCCATAATGAGTTCTGGTGCTTGAGTCTGAGCTTGAAGACTGTTTAATCTGCCACCATAGATGCACTCAAAGAAGTAAGCCTCTGCTTTTACTTAAAGATTTTTAACCTAATACTTAATTTTTAATTTAGTCTAAAACTTTGTTTTTTTTTTTTGGCTTAGTCAAACTCCCCTTTTGTCTGCAGTCAGTCAGAAAAGAAAGGAAAAAATAAAAGTCAACTTGGCCTAACCACAGTTATCAGCATGGTTTGAAGAAAGCAAACATAACCAGGGAATATAGGAGGGCTTCAGATGCCTTTTAAATTGTTTTTTGCCAAAACCATCATATTGCAATCAGTGAGTAACATAATTCTTATAATGCCTCCTATTTCATCCTTAGTTACTTTTTCTTTTCCCTGATCTGACTGAAATAAAACCTGGAACAATTGGCTTCAGCAGGGCAAAGTCTGGTAGGAAGAGTGCACTATAAATACAGTGTAGAAAGATAAAGCTATTGCCTTTATTTGACAAGCTAACTGTTCCCCAAGCACTCATCCACCAGCCTTATAAAAGGAAATGTAGTTACTGAGGTCCAAATTCACCGTTGGCTTAAGTGTGTGCAATTCCACTGAAGTCAACACAATTGTATCTGTTTACTTTCATGGTGAATTGGGACCCAGACCTTTACTGAAGTAATAAAAGGTCAGTCAAACATACAGGCAAGAGACCAAAGCTGTGGCTTTGCTCAAAGTTCTTGGCATAGGTGATAGTGTCAGTTAGCAAAACAGCTGACCAGTCGGTGAAAGAATAATCACTGGGGTATATGAGAAAGATTCAAAGGTTTAGGGGCACATTATCTCAGCAGTCATGACAAATAATTGCATCTTTTCACCTTCTGTAAATGCAGAGAAATATTTTTTAGCTTATCTTTTGCTGGAACAGAAGTAAGGTGAAAAAATAATGAAGCTAAATACCTTCAAGATAATGTGGAGTATTTGCATTAAAAGACAAAATCAGTCTGATACTAATGAGTATCTTGTACCATTACATATAATTCCTTCTGAAGGCATTAGTTAGTAGAACTGAAAGCCTCCATTGGCTCATGAGAACAGCACTGTTTGTCTCACAGTGTCTATCACATTTGGGAAGCTCAGACAGTATCCACAGCTTTGCCTCTCCAGTCACATCTAAAGTAGCAGGAGTCATAGCACATAGACAGAAAATAAGGATAAGTCCCACCAGCTGGATATAACTGGATGTCATGGTCCCAGGATCTTGTTTACTCATATTGTTACACTGCTTGGGATAGCACAACAGGACATCAACCAGGATTCACATTGTCTAAGTTGAGTGTGTAGTTAGGAAACTAGTTTAAACAGCTTGTTTAAACTAAGGCTCTCTCTTTAGTCAATGGAGACCGTATAATTAGTAAAAGCAATTACCATCCTGATAGCAATTCTCCACAAAGAGATTTGTGTGTTGCCTGTAGCACAAATGGAAGATGATGTGCATGCAGGAGGACTTTGGAGGGCAATGCAGGGGGTGACCCACAGAGTCAAGAGAAAGCCACCAATGACCAATAATAATGATGTAAATACATTATAAACCAATCTTACAGCAGTGAACCTACCTTATCATTCTGTTATTCAGTGTCTCACCCACATTTCTGGATCACAGCCTAAGATACCAGAAGGGACAACATGAAGAAAATAAAAATTGTGTAACAGAAGAAAGCAACAAGGAAATAAATAAAACTGCAATTATTAAGAAGTTGTCAGAATATACCAAATTTATATTTACTGAGAAATAGAAAAATTTTTGTCAAGACTAAATAAAGTGGATTGAAATAATTCAAAAGTTAGATGGCCAGAGATACTAGTTTATAGTAGGTAGTAAGTTTACAATGGGTAGTAAGCCTATTAATTCCAGGTACCATGACCACTGAGGATTAAGGATGACAGACCTTACATAATGTAGAGAATCTCTCAATCCATGTCCTCAGATTCTCATACCTCAGAGAAGGCTGGGAACATGGTCTGAGAGCTCCCCTCCACAACAGAGAAGAATGTTAATCACAAATCAAGAACTATCAAAGAGCTGGAGCACTTCTATGGAGACAGGCTGGGAGAGCTGGGGTTGTTCAGCCTGGAGAAGAGAAGACTTTGGGATGACCTCATTGCAGCCTTCCAGCACTTGGATGGGGCTTTTAAGAGAGGCAGAGAGACTTTTCACATGGGCACATAGTGACAGACAAGAGGGAATGGGTTTAAAACCATCATCTCTCCTAAAAGATGAGAGATTTATATCAGATGTTAGGTAGAAGGGTGGTGAGGCACTGGAACATGTTGCCCAGAGAAGTTGTCTATATCCCATCCCTGGAAGTGTCCAAGACTGGGTTGGACAGGGCTTGGAGCAATCTGGGATAGTGGAAGATGTCCCTGCCCATGGCAGGGGAGTAGAACAAGATGAGCTTTAAGGTCTCTTCCAACAAAAACCAATCTGTGAGTCTGTTTTGTTTAATCTACTTTTAAAACCTTTTACTGGCAGAGATTCCACCACCTGCCTAGGCAGATGTAGTCTACACTTAGAAAGTTTACCTAATGGCTAACCTAAATCTTCCTTGCTATGGTTTAAGCCTATTGATTCCCATTCTGTCTTCATTGGCTATAGAAAGCATTTCCTTCATTTTTGCAACAAACTTTTCCTTGGCTGCATCCTGTTTTCCTCTCTTCTATTAATTAAAAGTAATCCTAAAATATGAGTATAAAAATTGTTATGTATATACTGATTCCACAGGCTTTATAATAAGCAGGCTATTTGCAAGAGTAAAACTTGCATATGTGAGATTTTGAAGCCATGTGCTTGCTTTAAATGTATATTTTTAATTTTCATTTGGGATTATTTGAGTTATGAGGCCTGCTTTAAAAATATTCAGGTCAACCTGTCTTTTCCTCCAACTCTCAAAGGGTTAAGCCCCTGGCTGATAATTCCCTTTGCAAGTCAGATCCTTCATTACATCTAGAATCCTTAGAAGAGGACATATTTCATTTTTTAACTGGAGCATATCTAATGATCTGGGGGAAAGCTCTGTCTCGTAACATTTGATGTAGCCTCAGACGAGAAGAGCAAGGTGGCATCAGCCTCTTCCTATTTAGTCATGAGCCAAGGCGCTGCACCAGTGTACAAGTGACACACACAACACATGCATCAAAGTAGCAGCTCAATCTGTACGGCAAATAACCCTCTTTGGTGGCTCAGCATGGTTGCTGGCCCTGAGCTGTACTTCCAGTAATTGACATAGTTGCCCAATGCTAGAAAACAAACTCAGAAACTATTCTCATTAGACGTCCCCCTGGTTTGCTACTCCGTTATTGTAAAACCCAAACACTGAGCTTCCTACCAGCGTGGCTCTGTTTTTAATTAGTTCTGATGGCACTGGGCGACGCGCCAAGGAAAAAAATGAACTTCCTGTGATTGAGGCTTGTTGCTCAGTATGTTGCTTCCTCCACACAGAGATTGTTTTCACAACATTTTCTGAAAAAGGAGCTACTGACAGAAATAATATAAGTTTTTACTGCTTTTGATTTTTATTTTATTTTTATTCTGCCTTCCATGCTTATAAAAGGCGGCTCAAAGTCAAGGTTCCCTAAAGTTACTGTGTCATTATTTTGCCTTTGTGTGACTCGGCTGATTAAAGACATCCTAGCATATTATTTTTTTTAATAGAATAAGCACAGGCTCCTGTTTAAAAAATTTAAGACCAAGGATTTTTAATGGCTTAAATAAATTAATTTGGATATGCTCAGGCATGGGGTGGGGAGGGACTTGAGGTTCATATTCAACAGCATAAGTTGTCACAGTGTGAGTAGAGGTGAGGGAAATAGCAGATAAATGTGGTTCAAAAGCAGAATTTTATCTCCATGTGGGAATGTGATGAGTCCTAGCAGTCTCCTTCATTTCTTCTTATGAGGCTTCTCAAGTTAATTTGGTATGAAAGGCTCAAACACGATCACTTTGTTCCAGTGAACTGCAGGTGGGATTGACAGCCAGGCACCTACATCTGAGGGTCTCAGAAGGGCATGTCTGTGTTTGTGCTGTCCCTGATTTGAGTCTGAGAAGATGAAAATCCAGTTGATGCCATCAATGAGTCCAGAGAGTGTGGTTACTGCTCTGCAAAGAGAGAGAAAGGACAACAACACATACGGACCTCTTTTGGGGAAAAAAGGCCAACTTTATTGTACAGACAGCTCGTATTTAAAGTGTGTTACGTGCAGCTAGGACAGGACAGTATTCATTGGACGATTGGGACAAACATCCCCTGGGACAGCATGTCCAGATGTCCCATGGGAAAGACACCAGGTGTTAATCTTTATTATGAATTCCACTCTGTTTTTCACCAAGTTATTACTCTGGGAGACTGCCTCCCTAACTGAAGCTGCAGTCAGCTTGTCAGCCTGGGAATGGACGAGAGACAGGAGAAATCCAGGCCTGAGAGGAATTGCCAAGCTGCAATTTCCTAGCTCTCTAAATGTGTGTGTCCACAGAGAGGAGCTGACCTGACCAAATGCAGGTAGGTATTTCCTGTGTGAGCTGAATTGCTTTCCAGGCTCCATTGACCTGTCTGGGCAGGATCTCCACTAATCATGATGGGTTATACAGCAAGAGCAGATGAACACATACAAATTTCAGATTCCTGACTGCAGACCTACATAGGAGTAGGTGTCTGCCTTCAGGTGTGTGTAGCTGCTCTCCAGACGCCCATTGACAACACTGATAAGTGCTTGATTAACCACACACACACAGATATATCCAGGGCTGTCTGGATGCCCCCAAGCCTCATCATACATCCAGCTGTCTCTCTAGAAGAGTGTGGCTCTCCTGTAAGTCCAGGGTTATATCTATCAATCCCATATGGGTGTCTCACAGGCTCTTGAATGTCTCAGGTGGGCACCAAAAAACTATGTCAAGTCAGATTTGAGCTCTCAATTTTCAGTGACAGCAATGAGAGCCTGGGCACCAAGTACACATACAAGTTCCCATGCTACAATTATCAGAATTAGACAGCTGCAGCAGGGGAGGAATCTCACCTGCCATGCAACTTTCCCTGGATTGATGCTACTTTATTTGATACACTGGTAATTCTTTCATGACTAATTCTGTGCTTTATAAATTTCATATTAAAAGACGGTTTAGGAGAAAAGAGATAAACTAATCCTGAAAGCTTCTTGAACATGGTTTGTACACTTGGATGTCAGCTATGACAGCCTGCTTGCCATTGCTCAACTGTTTTGTGGCAGCCTCATTTCTGCATGTATATAAAGAGATGAAATAAGAGATCCAGCCAATTCAATTATACTGTCAGTCAAGTCAGAGTAAAAACAGAAACAATGTTTTTATTTGTCTTTGTACTTCTGGAATTACTTGTTTTACTTTTTTAAAAAGTAGTATGAAGTGCATCAAAGCATATTAGTGTATAAGAATCACTCTGATGATATTTGAAAGCCCATGCCAGATTTCAGAAACGATTGCTACAGTGGATATAAAACGGCATATGCAGACCATGCAAATAACTGGATCACTAAACAAGATAATTTATCTTAATACTATTCTTTAGTTATGCTAATATTTATTTGATTAATTATTTTTTAGGTAGAAGATAACTCTTCTGAAATATAATCATAATTATAGAGTATAATCACCTTTCCAAGTAAATTTTCTTCTCTGTTCAAAAAAGTACAAAAGGATGTTGAGACAGGTAGGAAAAGGTAGAAAATTCTACCAAATAGATAATAGATAAAAAGACTCTGGAGATTCTTGGGCCATGGATCACCAGAAGCAGGAAGACATACCTAGGAATGAGGGCCAGGTACTTGGCACATTATACAAGTCCTTATGCACCCTTTATTGAGTTGGTCAAACACAAGACATTTGACCAGCAGACACACTTTGCATTCAGCCCATACAGAGCTGATATTTTCCTCATGCCCTTTCCTTACCTGATTTTGAGCAATGGCAGCTATGGCTGAGACAATTGATGCTTTGCTGCTGCTTTTGGCTGTCCTGAAAAGATTACCAGTCAGGATGGAATGGAAAACTAAAGTCCCTCATCTCAGAGCACTGATTTTGGATTCTGGAGAAGTTTGAGAAGATGCAGAGTCTTGAGAGAAATTTCTATGAGCAGATTTTTATGTGCTTCAATATTCCAGGGCCTACAAATCCCAATACAACTGGTCCATCAACCATATTCCAAAATATGGTTCCACCTACTATCCTTGTAGAAAAGCATGAGCTTGGCTTCTAGCCACTCTTAAGGAAGAAAATTTGAGGATACAGAATCTCATAATTGTTGAGATTGGAACATCTGGAGATCTTCTTTTCCCAAACCTCTGTTCAAGCAGTCACCTACAGTAGGCTGCACATTATCAAAACCACACAAAAACTAGATGTCTCTGATTGAGAGCAGTAATGGGACACATTGGCATTCCACATCCAAGGCGAGACTTTGCAGAAGTCACAAGTCACAGAATGAAGTTGCTTCTGTCCCATAGCTACATCTTGAGTTTGGTCTAAACTTGAGATCCAGGCAGTGATGAATGGGACACACCCAGGTCCTGCTGTGCAGAACTCACCCACGAGCCTGGTTTTCTCTCCCAGTATCACCCTGGCCATTATTTACCATTCCTTAATGTTGTGAAATGGTTTCTTAGTTCTACCTAAACTGTAGCTCCAGTAAGAAATCAGGCATAATGGTATTTAAAGAGCAGAAGGCTCCAGTGAAGGCTTTGAACCCCTTCTAACAACTAAAGGAGCTCCAAGAGAGATGGAGAGGATCTTTGGACAAGGGCTTGGACTGACAGGATGAGGGGGGATGGCTTTAAACTGAAAGAAGGGAGATTTAGATTAGATATGAGGAAGAAAATTTTCATGGTGAAGGTGGTTAGAAACTGGAACAGATTTCCCAGAGAAGCTTTGGATCTCCCATCCTTGGAAGTGCTCAAGGCCAGATTGGACAGGGCTTGGAGCAACCTGGCCAGGTGGGAGGTGTCCCTGCCCAAGGCAGGAGGGTTAGTACGAGGTGAACTTTAATGTCCCTTCCAACCCAAGCCATTCTATGATTTTTTGCAGTATTTTTTAAAGAAAACACTTCCTAGCAAAAACAATCCAACTGTAAAACGTCTATACATTTTTAATTAAAATCTTGTGCCTTTCTTCTGATATTTTTCATTGTCCTACCCAATCTTGGCTCCTTTTTCTACAAGAATTTCACAAAAAAGCTCTTTCAAGTCATGCTTTTTCTGTCCTGGTTCTCCAAGGACATTGCTGAAAGGTGGTATTTTATCCTTCTGATGGTATTTTAAATTCCTAACCCTAAAAAAAGCATGTAATTCTATCAGCCTCCTTTATAAATCTCAATTTTCAAATGGTTTTGCAGGAGCTATACAGGTTGGCTTAATTTACAATGTTCCGCCCTGACTGAACAGGGTATCCATCAGAATCCATTCCTTAAAACCTATGCATTTAGATTTAGCTTACACAGAGCAAATCACAGTCTTCAGTGCTGAAATTCCAAAGCAGGCACTGGAGTTACACGAGGGATTAATTTGATTCTGTATTTAGATTAACAGTACTTGTATAAATACTGAGTTAGAGCTGATGTCAATCTTTTATGCTAATTGCTAGTTAGACCCATACAAAGACAAGCTTTGCTTGGACCACTTTTGTAAGATTGCTATCTATCTACTGTGGAGAGATTTACATTTGTTTTCCATTAACATTAATAGGAGCTGTCCACATAAATCACTCATCGCCTGTAAGAAAAGATAAAGTCCTACTAAGTTCAGAGAACACAGGCTTTCCCAATTGAAAAATCTATTAATAATAAAACCCCTACCATGTAAATATCTGACATCTG
This sequence comes from Acridotheres tristis, assembly GCA_037013685.1. Lineage (NCBI taxonomy): Eukaryota > Metazoa > Chordata > Aves > Passeriformes > Sturnidae > Acridotheres > Acridotheres tristis. The sequence continues at coordinate 108,157,928 of CM072887.1, read as the reverse complement.
AACTGTATAGTAAATAAAGTGGTCCATGAAGTGATTGCTTCAAGGGGAAGCAATGCTTGGCTAGTTCCAAACCATTTTTAAAAACTCATATAAATCCTCTGGTATTGGTAAAAACATAAATAAAGCAAATAGCTGCAGAGAAAGGAGGAGGAGCAGCAGCATAGTAATTTCAATTGTTATTTTTATTGGCCTTTATTTTGTTCTACGAGGTAGTGACAGATCCAATAAAACACCTTGTTTTACACACAGAGAGGACAAAGATTACTAGAAATGATACAGAAACCTCTTAGCTAATCCAGATGTAACTGGACAAGAGCTCATTTAGGCTGAGAAGTTAAAGGTGACCAGATGCAACACTTGCTGCTTTGCTCCTTGCTGCTCCTTTCAAAATTGATGCAATTTATCTCACTAGGCCAGGAAAACACAGAGATCAGTGGCCAGGACTCCCTGGTACCTGGCACTGGGCCAGCCTTGATTATGATCTGTGTAACTCTGCAATATGATGGCACACAAAAGACAAAAGCAGAATTGTTTTCCCCTTTCTGGTGATGTAAACCTGGATTTATTTTAGTGGGGTTACAATGAAGTACCAGTGAATGACCAAAAGAACCAAGTTTTGTCCATCATGCTGCCATCATTTAATCCTCTCTGCACCACTGCCTGCTATTTTTCTGAGGGATTCTCTAGATGGGTTGCCAAAAGATTTTATCTGTGTTTTAAAATATACTCACACACTTATTGTGTTGTCTTTCCTTCCATCCTTAAAAGGGAAACACTGAGCATTAATTAGAAATCATTGGCACAGCACTGTGCCAGTAAAAGTCACCTATTAGAAAACAAACTGGATTCAATGTTACATTTTGCAATTAATGCCTAATCACTTGACACTAATGAAATGAGCAAAGTGAACGTTGTGGGCATACCTGGTGTGTGACAGAGGGGAAGTTTCTCTTCAGAAAACATCATATTTTCTCTACTAAAATACCACATGGAAATATAGCCATTTAAAAATATACTTTTTGAGTTTCACAGGTGAGTGTCTAAACAAAATTATTCTGGTTATTTATAATTAATTTTTTAAGAGAACACATAATTTTGGCCAAATTTCTTAGAAAAGATAAACAACCCTAAAGAAATAAAATAGTTAGAAGCAACTGTTTCCCCTGGAAAGTTATCCTGATGGATCCAGTGTGATTTTGGCTTGAAAACTGAGATTACAATTTATTCAATCACAAGATCTCTGGATCTAAAGTCTCTGTCCCTTTGTCACAATAAAGAGCCTTCCAATGTGGCATGAAACCTCCCTGGAGAGGCAATTCAGGTTCTGCTGATACAGTTCATGAACTGATTTACTCCATTTGGGGTCTGGCCAAGGTTTTACCATTGGCCTTGGTTATTAGGTGGAGAGGAACAATTCCTCTCTCTTAAGGAACACTGTGGCAGCCAAAGGTTAGATTGATTTTGGCTGCCATACATCAACATCTTTCCACTTTATCAAAGGCCTGATAAGCTCGGATTCACGCTTGGTACTCAGTCCAAACATTCATTGGATTTGTGTAGGAAGTTGGTTGGAAAGAAACAACCATAAGTGTGATAACTTAGAAAAACTTTGAGACCTGCAGGAATGGATGGGCAGGGTGGGAGTGAAGTGCTGCACTTGGCAAGGAAATGAGAGGGAAAAAAAGGAAAATTAAAATAAAAGCTGGTAAATTCTTACATATTACGACTTGCAATGTCATATTCTGAATAAGCTGCTGAATTTTACCCATATTTTTAGGGGTTTCTGAGATCTTCACAGAGGAGGCATTGCTGTTCAGGACCCATCACAAGGAAATAAAGATGAGCAGGCAAACAGACAGGTAGATACTGAGAATATCTTTGTAGTCTCCTTTTTAGCACAGTACCACAATGGGATTTATAGCACAGTGGCAGCATGCAGAGCCCTAGATGTTATTTACACAGCTACAATATAAATGTGAAGAAAACACGGTGTAAATGGGAAAAAACATGAAATTCTTTCTCATCTAAACAGAAGTATATGAATGTATTTCTGGTGATAATAATTTAATTAGGAAGCTTTATTTTTTACAGACACAGGTCATTCTTTTGGTGCATAAAAGGATTCAGCAGACCAAAAATAATAAAAATAATGATTAGAATAAACCTTCCAAAGCAGAAGAAGATGACAATGAAAAAGAAAGCTTTGTCCTGTGAGTGCTAAGAATAACAATACATAGCACCTTTAGCAAAAGAGTAGCATTGATATTTTACATCTAAACACTTTCAACCAACAATGTTGAGACCTTCCATAAAAATAAACAAAATCCTCCTAAAAAAATACAATGATTGCACATCTATGTAGACAGACAGGTGTGTTGAAAGAAGAGATGCTGTGATAGAAGAAGAAAATCAAAAAAGAATGGAAATGGCCGATTCTTTCTTTGTGACATATTTTCTCTCTCATCCTTGCATATTTGCATTAAAGTGATTGTGAATAATGTACATTTGACCAGTGCTGTCTGCGGAACTAATGCCTATTAAAGTGATGGGAAGTAGCATATGTTGTGCCTTGGGCAGAGAAAGTCCAATCACCCCCACTGTGTGCAAGTCTCCAACTGAAATGCAGGGCAGCCTGGGTTTTATCCTAAATGAACCCAGCAGGGAGAAACAGGACATAGTCTCTCATTCCACATTTAAGCTTCTAAACTAAGGCTTAAAGAGTTAGATTTGGAAAAAGGGAACTGTAACATCCATCATTTAATTTAGTCGTGGAGCTAATGTTATTTTATCTTTTCCTGGTGATAGGAATACAAAGGAAAGTGGGAGGCAGGGGAAGTGGATGGGTGTGCAGGTTGTTTCAAGAACTGAGATGCATTTGCTTTATTTGTAACAAGGGAAAGAAAAAAAGGAAGGGGGGGGGGGAGAAGGACAAAAAAGAAAGAAAAGAGAGAAAAAAAACTCCAACCTTCTCCCCTCCTGTTATGCTTTCACATTTTCTGCCAGTGCACGATTTTGTCAGTAATTGCAAAATGGTTTGGGTTTGTTTGGTTCCACTTTTATGTTCCTGCACTGTACTAGAAATGTTCTGTTATTTGAACAGTTTGTAAAGCTTTTTTGAGTTGTATTACATAATCTTCCCAACGACCTCCAGCATCAAGTTCAGATCTAAAGCAGTCTTTCTTCTACCTGTGTGAACTCGATAGCTGGGGAAAAAAAAAAGGCAATTACAGAGCTGTACGAGAATAACAAATTCAGCTGAACTAAGGAAATAAAAATTGCCGAATTGTCATGTTTAGATCTGTAGCAACAAAATTTGCTTTATTACCTTCGGCATTACAAAAAGGAAAGGGGGCAGGGGGTAGAAGGGAAAGGAGGCAAAGTTTTTTTTTTATATAGATAGAATTCATAGGAGGACTTTATTTCCCTTTCTCATGAAATAAATCTGTCTTAAATAGAAGCGTATCTCTTAGTGATGTGGAAAAACATTTGCTGCCAATGTAAATCAGGAGCAGTGGCAGTGAAATGAATGGATTGGCACGGGATCCCCGTTACACCAGTGCGTGGTCTGCCTGTCCCACCCAATCCAGATTAATGCTCAGAAGAGAGATCAAAACTTCTTTTTATCAGCGTATAGGTAAACTGAATAACTATTCAATTTATTTTGTAATCTTGACAGCAGATTATTAGCATGTCTTAAGCATTAATTATCACTGGGTAAGAGTTTTGGAGTTTATATTTTCCACTGTCTCTTCACAGGGTCTAAACTAAAAGTTCTGACACCAGCTAGAGTCAAACCCTGTCTTACACCTACCACTGAAATTCAAATGCAGGTTTTTAGTCTGAAATTCAACTACATCCCAGCTTCAAAATCCAAAGTGAGCTGCTTATTTGCACTTCTCCTCAGCTAGTGACCGTAGATAGAAAATATCTCAATTTTTTTCCTGCTTATTGCTGATGCTATTTAACCTTAAAAGGTAATGGGTAAATAGAAAAAGAAAAAAGAGGGAAGAATGTATTGTTGAGATAATTACAAGAAGAGGCCATTCCCATTAACAGAGCTGAAATTATATTATTATACTTCTATTATTTTCCTCACTGTTGACTAGGAAATGTACACTGGCTTTGGAGGAATTATTTTAGATTTTATTTCCTCCTTTTTTCTTATCTTCCCTGAATAATTCCTTAATACCAGCAATAATAAAAGCCCTCCTGAATACTCAGAGACTCAGCTGTATTCCACCACAGTGAGCATCCTGCATCCCCACTCTGGGGCTCAGCATTGCTTTGAGCCACTCCAAGCACATTTGCCCATAAATATTGGCTGTGTCACCCAAGGCTCTTCTGCCCCTTCCCTTGCTGTTATCATTTGAGACTATGGAATTCCACTCTGAGTTGGATCCGTAAGCTATGGAACCTCACTCTGAGCTGGATCCCCAAAATGATCTTGAGGATGAAGAGAGGGAGACAATGAAAGTCCAGGCAAATAATTCAGATGATTGCTCAGTGAAAAACAACAATCACAACAAAAGAACACAAACCCAACCAACCAAACAAGCAGACAACATGAAGGACAGGCAGGAGATGTGTGGCTTCAGGTGGATGTTCTTCATATTGCAATATAGAAAGCAGTTTAGTCAGTTAAGAGCAACTGAGATCACACTCTGACAAACAAACACCATTCAATCATCTGCCAGACTGAACAGGTGAATTAAAGTGTTGTTTTACCCTTGTCAGGAGCTGAAGCACTTGCAGACCTGAGCTTGGCCCTGCCTGGCTCTGTCTAATCCTGGTTACATTCACTGGACCTGACCCTGACCCTGACTCCAGCTCCTGGCTCACGTCCCCATCCCCAAAGAGGTGCCTGACACCCCGGGCTGCCCCCATCCTTCTCCAGAGATTCAGTTCAAGATTAAGAGACTCAACTTTGATGTCTACAAGCAGTGTCTAAGCAGGCAAGAGTTTTTTCTGCTCCTATCATCAGTGGAGATATAAGCAGTACAGTCAGTAAAGTCATGCCAGGGTCATTTTGCCAACAGATACAGTTTAGCCAGAACATGATTTAAACTCTCCCAGACTCCAAAATGAGATGGGCAAATTCAAACTCTCTGTTTGGAAGACTTCTTGGGCTGTGCTAATTCAGCCAAAACCATTTCCACCCCTGGGTCCAGGCAGCGTTTTATTTCCTAGAATAGATGTTGCTTAGATATCTGGCTTAAAAGAAGATGAATTGTTCTCCAAGCTCCACTAACTGCATTAACTAAGACCTGGATTCAAGTGCTCAGCCATAGGTGTCTAATGCCACTTGTGATAATGGAGGATATTTAATCAAAGGAGTCCAGGTCCCTTATATGTCCTGTGTCACATTATAGGATCACAGACTGGCTGGGGTTGACAGGGACCTTAAAGACTGTCTAGTTCCACTCCCCCTGCCATGGATAGGGACACCTTCCACCAGAGCAGGTTGTTCAGTATCTAATAACCTGACTGGGATGTAGCCACCAAATCAGCAGCATCATGGACTCAGATGACTCAGTAAAGCTTGAGATTTAATTATCTAGAATAAATTTATATATATTATTCAGAAAGGGAATCCCACACTAGAATTCCTGAGTTCACCACTCCCTCTATCGCCTAAAGAAGATGGCAGTGAAGGGACATTAGCTCCTGATGGCAGCTGGTGAGAGTAAAATTACAATGGAGGTTATGGAGGTTTTGCTGGAGTGAGAAATTCAACACTAAAAATTTCTCTCCTTTTACTACACTGTGAGTAGGGCTTGATGCTTCAGGACTACTAACAATCTAAATCCACCCATCGCTATTTTAAGCTGATATGTTGTCATACTGAAATTAGAGACCCACAAGTGGCTATTTGAATGTGTCCATCTCTCTCTCTTGCTTATTCCCGCACAAAAAAAAAAATCTAAATATGTTCCTATACGTTGTGCACATCTGAAACTAGGTGAAAACAAGGAGTAAAGTCCAGAACCAAAGGTGCATGAAATCTAAATAATTCTAGGCATCGACTTTGACCCCACTTAGAGGGCAGCCATCCTTCCCCTGCATCACTGGATGCTCGTGTTGGATACAGACTGTGGATACTTCAAACCCGTGATAAAATGCTACAGCGTTTTAACTATGAACTTGATACAGGTATTTAAGACTTAGAGTTGAAGACTCTTTTCACTGCAAAAGCCCAGAAGGAGAAGATTTCAAGGGTCCTGAGTGGTGGGAACAAAAAACGGAGCTGTCCCTTACAAAGTTACATCACTTCCTAGGGACCTGTGCCATTTCTATCCTTGAGTTTAGCCTCGATGCTTTAAGTGGCCTCATTCTCTAGTTTATTTTGACTGTCTCTTCCCAGTTTTATATACTTACCCATTATTGATTCACTTCTCATAATTATGGCTCCACTTTGGGTGGTATGTTTTAGCTGCTCCCCTGACACCAGTGTTGAAGCATGAAAGTCTCTGGGCACCCTCTTTGGTGTGCATCCTCCTTAAATATTTTTCTGAGTTCTGAGATGTGCTCACTCCTGCTTGCCTTATGTTTCTGTCTTTCCCTCATTCTGCAGACTTTTTAGTTCACATTTAAGGAACTGGGACAGGATAAAAAAAAAAAAAAAAAGGAGGATGGTTGTGAATTACAGCCTTAAACAAAGAGATGGTTAAGACAATAAAAAATCCTTACAATAATCCAGTTTGACTTTACACATACATCTGTAAGTTATGTAACATGATAGTTTATGATAAACTTCCCCAGACCTATTAAACAACGTAATGATGAAAACAAAATTATTAAACCAAGATGAAGGGTTGGGAACCAAAGCTGGTTCAAAATTTCAATTCATACTCCACCCTAGAGTAACTAAGCTTTTTAAACACCAAATTGACTGGTTTTAGGTGCTTCAATTCTCTTTGCTATTGCAAAAACTGTTCACAAATGCATAGCAAAATTGGAGACAGCATCAGAGTTGTGCTTAGTGCATGAGCTCTTGTCCTTTTTGAAGTCAAAGAGATTTTCACCATTAATATCAACTGTCCCACAATTTCTTTCCTGGTGCTTTTTGTAGAAGCACTGATACAGTTTTGAAGAAAAGAAATTATTCTGTGACAAACTACGCTCATAGCTTGGTAGTTCTTTTGCCCCATGGGTATAGTGTACCTCACTGCTAAAAAGCTTTATAATAAAATGTAGGAGATGGTATAAATAGACTCAGTGATGCCACTAGGTCAGTAAAAATGAAAAAAAAAACAAGAAAAATCTAATTCTTTCAAAGATGGCTGGACAGTACCACATCTTGCTTGTTTTTTTGGTCTTATTTATTGCCAATTTCAAAATGCATCTATTTGTCCTGTGAGTGGATGTGTTTGGCAAAGAAATTACAAGCAGCTACCACCGAGCACAGATGTTCATTGTCATCATTGATAGCAACAAATATCATCAGTCCAAACCAAGATCACTCCTCTAAGGGGAAAGTATATATAGCTATCATTCAAAAACCTCAGCTCAGATCCTTGAGAGTTCAGTAACTCACAGTTTTGCCAGTGGGGATGATAGAAGTTTCTTTGTTGTGATGGATGCATTTGCCATTACTCACCATACCAGTTCTCCCCTCCCCTCCAGCTGTTTTACTGTGGTACAATATCCAAAACCCATGAATCTTGCAGTATCCTAGCAGCCCACTCTGTAACACTCCAGCCTGACAAAATTGGAGCTAATAGCTCAAACAAGCTGAAACATCAAGTGGGAAAGAGTCAGAGAAGACTTTCCATTAAAGGCATTGGCTATTGTGGAACTGGGAGAAAAATGGTGATCCAGTAACCATCCTCGTCAAATCAGAAAGTGTCAATGTATTGATTGCCTCATTATCACTGAATTAATTACAGTGTATCTCTCTCTAGATATTTAACTTACAGCCTGATATTAGGACTTGCTTTTCTTGACAAAATGATGAGGTTTTGTTTCAAGATTCTCTGAAGTTTTAGGTTTGTAAATTTTTTTGTTTGTTTTTCATTTCTTTTCAACAGGAATTGTATGTTTTGCAAATGGATGGTGACCTGGAAAGTTAATCTCTGCTTATCCATGCAAACAGACACAATATCTCTGCAAATTTCCAGTCTGCCAGCTCCTTCTGAGATATTTCTGTGAACCTACAGCTAGAAGAAAAAGGGCTTTGCATCTATTTCACTGGAATCAGTATGACTCTATATTCACAATGTGAAAGCCAATTTAGTCTATGTGATCAAACAGGTGGTCACAGCTCTACAGAAAAATTAATTTTAATGATCTCCAAACCAAGCTCCAATTTCCTGTTTATATGTATATCCAGTCATTACAAGATCAGCTGCCTTCCCAGTTTGGGGATCTACCTGAGATCATTGTCTCTGAATGGTTCCCACTTAAAGCCAACAGCAGCAGGAAAACCATTCAAGGTCTAGAACAGGGTGTCCAGGGCAGTCAGCAGCTCTGGAAGGGCTCTAAGCCCTTTAAGATGTGCAGATGTGGCACTTGGAGCATGTGGTGAATTGGCAGTGCTGGGGGAAGGCTTGGACTCCATGACCTTAGAAGCCTTTTCCTAAACAATTCTGCATTTCTATGAACCAATAGTGCACTGCATTAAATGTAACGTTTCAGAACAGAAGCCCCATGTGAAATAAGGGTTTGTGAGTTTTTACTTATGCTCTTTTAGCAATATTTTTTTTTATTTACTTGGTTAGCATTGTTATATTTGATAGAAATTATCTGATGTGTCATCTCATCATTCATTTCTTTCCAAGTGCCCACTTAGACAGATCTGGAAATACTGGCATGGGAAGATTGGGCATCAAAGTTCTTTCAGAAAAATAACCATAGGTACATGGGTGTCTGAATAGACAGGGCAGCTTGCTCTTTTCTCTTTCTGTGATATTCTCAAACATCATTTAGGTACCTTATCAATGTTCTTATTTTAAAATTATTTGTTTTCTACTTTCATCTTTGAAGGTGTCATAAGGAATAGGGTGAAATCTAATATTGGATCATATCTGCAGGTACATCAGAGCAATTGTTAAGAAATCTAATTTATCTTTGTTTTAATGATGTAAAAGAAAACAAAACTACATTATTTTCTAATGTTGGAAGGTGCAGAACTTTCACAGGTGTTTATGATTTTGACTGGTTTTACACAAGGGACACAATTAACACGTGATAAGTTGGGTTTTTTTTTTATTATTTTTCGTGGCTTTTAAAGGTAAAACTGTTTTCATTGATTTCAGGTCCAGAGTGAAAGACAAAAAGATCAAGAGAACACATATCTTTACTTGCCAGGTTCAGCTGTGGAGATCATGTTGCTGAAGGAAAACCAAAGAGGGTCACAATTGGCAAACTGTCTCAAATCACCCCTTAACTACACATTCCCTCATCTGGGTTTCATTCACAACTTCTTTTACCCCAAACATATTTACAGCTTTTGGAGGCTGAATCCTGTTAATTTGCACCTTTGGTAGCTCCTCCACATGCAGAAACCATACTTGATCTTAGCTGTGTGCTGCAAGATTGCAAAAACCACAAAGTCTAAATTGAAAAACATCCCTTTCCTCCTACTTTAAGTGCTGGGCAATGCTGTTCACTGGCAGAGGAAAAGAGGGATTATTATCCTTTGAAGGAAGCAGCCCAAGGAACCATGGCCATGCACTCTGAGAGCAGACAGACACTTGTTGAATTTTTATCTACAACTTGCATTAGGCTCTGTCTGCTTAGGAACAATAGTAAGGGAGACACTTCTGAATCCAGATCTTTACAATAACACCTCCCATCACTTTTATCCATCTCAATAGCTGTGAGTTTTTTCTTTTCTATAATCAAGTACAACTTGTAAAATAATAATAATTACCTCACGAGACAGATATGAGGCTTAATTAAATAAAGGCTGATTATCAGAAACTTGGAGCATGTGCAGAGCTAGTTTGCTATAGCTTTTCTATTGCTAAGCTTTTCTGCAGATCAAGCCTGGGCTGTACAAGAAGTGATATGAATCATCTGTATCAAAAGAAATATGACTCATTCAAGGCTGAGCCATCCAAGACCACAAACGAGACATTATTTTGATAATGAGAGATTTATAGAGGAGGCACAGAGAGAAGGATCTCCTGGTTCTTTTAACCCAGCCCCTATTCTAGGCCCCAACACAATCTCCTTAAAAATGTAATAATCTTCACTTGAACATCTTGACTGAGAAGGACTAGCCAGCAATTCATGCAAGATAGAAAGCAGATGAGCCTCCGTCATTTTTACACCTAAACTCAAACCAGACTTCATCAAGTTCCTCTGTTCTTTTACTGCTGGTTGCAAGCTGAGACTGGAAGTGGAAATGCCAAAGTATCCCAAAGATGGGCAGCATTTGTGATGGGATGAGAAGCAGATGTTGAAGAAATCTCTGAAGAGATGATCTTTTCACAGAAATTGCAACGTTTTTTGCAAAATTCAAGTCCATGACTTCAAGAAACAGGTGTATGCAGCCTCCACTCCAAAAGAGCTCTGTTTAAGATATATTTTGTGGAAATATCCTGGAGTATCTCAAAGGCTTGAGGACCAACACGTGAGTCACTACCCCAAGTCATCAGTGTACCTTGATTTTAACTGTCCAACTGAAGTTAAACTCAGTCTAGTGAAGGCACCCTGCCCACGTCAGGGGCTTGAAACAAGATGACCTTTAAGTTCCCTTTACACTCAAAGCCCCATCCAACCTGGCCTAGAACACCCTCGGGGATGGGAATGTGTCTTGAGTTAAGAACAGACTGAAATCCATCCCTCTCCTATATCATTGTCTTTCTCTCTGGTATCAAATTGGATTTTGGGTCAAAATTCTTACTACATTTTAATTTCCATGGAACTTAATTGAGTTATTGGCCTCATCCAGTTGTGAAGTTAACTACACTGAAGATTGTTCAGCTTCTGTGGTGAGAAGACTGAAGTAACTATTGTAACTCAAACATGGTCAAATAGAGAAATCCATTGTGTTGTCTCATTTCAAAAAATGGAAGCCATAGGTGGGATTCATCTTACCTGAGTGTGTTTGAAGTCTTGATGACTTTAGTCATGGTAACACACCTAAAGGTATAGTGGTTACTTGCAATTAAAATTGTAAGTTTCCCAACTAAGAAAAATAGACTCTTTCAGCAACTCTTTCATCTCAGCTATGTTAAATTCATATTTTAGGTCTATTGATCTCAGAATTACCTGTCTTCCTCACTGCATACAAAGGGAATCCATAACAACCTCCTTAAATTTAGGCTTTGAAACTATAAACACCTAAATTCTATCTGAAAAAAGCACTGAGGCATAATTTAACACCTTAACTCTAACCAGAAACCTAGCTGCAAGCATCTTCTGACAGGATACTTACAATAAGATATTTGTTCATGGAAAATTATTTTTTTAAAGAAGAAAAAATAAGTTTAAGAATGAATGAGTTATATTGAATGTGTTATGGGTCTACAGGGAGCTAACACAACATAACATTTTGACTCAAGAGGGTTTTTTAAGAGAATTCAAACCAAATGGGTATTAAGTGAGGATATTCTAAACACATTCATAAAATATTATTTCTTTATATGTGTGTATTATGTTTATGGTTGCCACATACCTAAGTATTAGTATATTTGCCTTGAATTCTTGCAAAATCTCAGAGTGCCTTATTGTGATTGATTAATTAATTATAGCTCAAACTCATTCTCTTGGAAAGAAAAATACCTGGGGGTTCCCTAAAGTAGGAAGTCCCTTATGGTTGGTGAAGAAGTGGGGGGAAAAGTAAATCTTTTTGTCTCCTGCTTTGCCCCCAAGAAGACATTTCCATAGTGCACCACAGGGCTCAGGCTGCAATTTTTCATCCCAGCCTTTTTGACCAGTTACTTGTGAATATCTGAAACTGCTGGTGGAATGGCTCATGAAATGGAGAGCAGCTTCATACTCCACCAAACACATTGTTTTAAAATAAATAGATACTTCACTCCCATTTATTAAAGCCAAAAGGGATTTGGAAACAAATTTCATTTCCTAAACAACTGGAGATTTCTCAATAGATTTGAGGTGTTTCCATCTCTGAGGAGCATGTGAAGCTCCTTTCACTAACACCTATCCAAGGTGACACTAAAGTCAGAGTTAACACTGGACCAAGCCAGTCTTCCAGTTTCTCTGCATGGATTCAATACCAAAGAAGTAGGAACCTCCAGACAGTTATTCTCTCCATCCTAAAGCAAGTTTCTTGTTGATTAATCAGGACTAGGAGTCTGATCTATACACAACCAGCATGAAGAGAGCTTAATCCTTTCAAAAACAATCAGCTACTGCTATAATGCAAATCTTACCCAAATTAAATCAGGCTCTTTTAGTACCAAGTCAACCAAACCACTTGTTTCAAGCCCAAATAAACATCTCCAGTAACAACCAAAACCAAATGTGAAAATTACCAACATAAACGCTCATTTCAATGAAAAAATAAATCCCTGTATTCTTAGGCTATTTGGCTTAAATCAAACAACCAGCTAACCTTTGAACCAGCACTGGGAAGTTTCCATTCCAATGAGAGATTTAGGAATCCATGCCAACAACCTACACTCCATCCCCAGTTGGCAGGAGGTTGGCAGGGATACAAAAAAACATGTTAACAATGCTGCTTTTTTTCTATATATACAGTAAACCTTATGTGTATCAACACACTTGTTTAAACAGCTTTTTGAATCTGACTCACAATCTTCATGAATACATAAAAAGTTCCAGATGTTAAAATGTCCCAGGACGTGCATTTTAACCAACTTTGTTCTGCCTTTGGAGCCTGACATGCAAAGAGGGCATATTGATTAGAATTACTGGCATACTTACTGCTTCTGCTTTCCTGCTTCCTACTGAGTGGTATTTGCCATGGAATGACTTGTCTTTGTGCTATTTATTCCTAGCACGCTGCTCCTGGGATCCTGGATGCTTTGGAAATTCCCTTTTCAGCAGCAGCTGGAGAGTTGAAAAGGAAGAAAGAAAAAAGGGGAAAAGCAGTCTGAGACTTCACAGGTGCAATGAGGGTGAGGTTGAGGGGAGGAAGAGAAGAAGGTGAGGAGAAAACGTGTCTTCCCTTCTCTGCCTTTACAGGAACTGACCAGATAATGCCCAAATCTGTGCTGAGCTCAGCTCACCATTGGCATGTCCATGCAGCAGTGCAAAGTCACTGTTTACTTTAACTCTTACCCGTTATTAAATTTAAGACTTGGAATCCCCTGTAGCCATTTGCTTTCATTAACAGTGAGTGTATGTGCACAGCCAGAAAATCCAGGGCCTGGGAGGAACACACTGCAGAATGTTACAGCTCCAGCGAATGCCTGATAGAAGCTAGGTATCCTGGATGATCATCATAAAGGCTTCGTGGAGCCCAAAATCAGATTTTGTGGTTCTTTCTGACCTTGCTTACGTTGATGTCATAGCAGTGCCACATTTCTGATTTTAGTTTAGCTGCTTCTGAATGTGAATAAATAAAGTTTAGGTGGATCTTTTTGAAATCTCCTAATTATTCTGTTATTTAAAAAGATGAAGCACTTAGATCAAGATCTGTAAAGGGCTGATGGAGCCTGTGCTCCTCTGTACTTGGAGTGACATCTTAGAATGTTATCCAGTTCATTTACTGCAAACACCCAAAAGAGGCACCACAGAAAGCAGCAGGTACTCACTTGATGGAGTAACCCAAATGATGACATTTCAGCTCCCTGATGAGTCAGCTGGCACCATCAGGGCTAACAAAGAGCTCTCCAGGGACTATGTGCATGTTTTACTCTGTGACTTTTCAGTTAACAGTGCATACATGATGACAGGAGCAGGAGTCTTCCATCCCAGCACACAAGCCAGCTGCAAAGCAATTTTGCCTCTTTTTCCCCTGGTCCCATGAAATTTGCATTCCTCCCTGCAGAACAGCCTGTGCCTGGTGTTAGGATTGAAGGATAAGTCCCTTCATTTCCTTCATTTTCCTCCTTTGCCCCAAATCTCCTGCTGTAGAATAGATTTTGATGTGGAAGATGCCTTCTGGGCAAGGCAAACCATGTGCTCTTCAGGACCACGATGTTTCAGCTGCACTCACTGTGGCAGAGTTGGGAACAGCCTGTGCAAGCCTGGCTTGGGCATTGACACCGTGGATCAGGCACAACACTCAGCAGGGACACACACAGCCCCAGGTACAATTTAGGGATAAATGAGAGGGGCCAGGTGAGAGGAGCTTCACAAACTTGGCTACAGCTGGGAGTGCAGGTTCAGGGGTGGGACAAAATAAGCTGCATTTGACCTCTCAACTTGAACTTCTGGGGTTTCTGATTAAAATTAAATGCAAGTGTGAGCTGAGCAGGCACCCTCTCTCTTCTCCACTGACCATGTTGGCTACTTCCCATAGCAGGATATTTAATACTTGGAGAGCCACAGGCATCTGTATGCTGCAAACAACAGAGAAGTGCTTTTACCTCTAACAGAAACCCACCTCCCTTTATCTCTGTGAGACACTTTATGTATTTGCATGCTTGGCTTCATCTGGCAGTGCCAAAATACAGGCACAGGCTTTAAGTGTCATCCAAGTGGTGGAAATGTGGCCTCCTGCTCCACAATTTTGCCCAATAGTGGCAGATGAAGGACAGATGAGGGAAGACACTGTAGCAATATAATTAATGCTTAAAAACTTCAGGTGTACCAAAGCCTGAACAGGTCTAAGCCTTCGGCTTCTTAATATTTAGATTAGCAATCTAAAGTAATGGATTTCAAAGGCTGCAGAAATTTATTTGGATTGGAGGCATTCACCACAGGAAGAGTGAATTCACCTCACCTAAGTTTCACCATTAGAAAGTCAGACATTCATCTACACTGTCTAATCAGTTCCTCTTACAGCCAGTGGAGAGAGACACAAACCTCTAGAAAAGGCCCAATCCATCCCACTATAAATGAGATTGAGCTGCTCTCTGGAGGATCCTGTCTGCTTCCATCGACTACTGAGAGATGATCAACAGCTTAGACAACCAGCTTGGATTAGGAACTAGTCATCTAGACATGTGACATTCCATGAGACTCATCTCCCCCCCAGATATTCAGGATCCCTTTAAAAGTCTCATCATGAGTGTTGTTGCAGTAACAAATACTGCTTTTCCATATTTATGTTTCCCAGAAGCAAGTTTTGATTTCAAGTATCTTTTTCTCCAACAATGATTCACTGTCAGACTGCTCTTCCCCTGTTTAAACACCCATACCTGTGCATGTATATACACACTGTATAGATGAATTAACTGTATCTGATTGTGTAATGCAACATGCATGCATTTTATGGCATTTGATTACATATAAACAGGGAAATCTGGCAAAGTCTCCAAATTTCTGCACCGAATTCCAGGCATGGAATACTTTTTGTATTAACTCTTCATGGAATCATGGAATGGTTTTAGTTGGAAGGGACATTAAAGCTCATCCAGTTCAAAATTCCCTGCAATGAGCAGCAGCACCTTCCACTTGTACAGGTTGCTCAGACCAGAGCAAACTGTTGGATATTAAAAGCCTTACCAAATTATTATTAATTTTATATGCTTAAGGGTTATTTTTATACCACCTTCCCCCAGGTGCTGTAGTTGGCTTGTTCTGGGATATTTAAGTAATATAAAACTTTGAACCTCTCTCATCTTTTCTTCCAAACTAAAGTCAGCTGAAGCTTTTAAAGTTCACACTTAAAATTAAATTCTTGTCTGTTGAGTCTTTTGAATGTTCTAACCTATAGCTTGTGCTTCTGACCTATGGACAGTGGCTCCCAGACAAAATAATCATATTTTTTCATCATTTGAAACCATAAAGAAAAACAAATAAAACCTAAACGACAACATCCAAACCCACACAAAGATTAGAAAAAAAAAAAAAGACAATGCATACACAGTCTGTTTATATCCTAATAATGTCAGATGGACTTTTTTTTTTTTTTCAGAAAAATAAATTACCAGATAAATAGCTTGCTTGGATACTAAACAGATTAGCCCTTCATGCCATTTAAAGGGAGAAAACTACTTTGTAGCAGGAAAATTATTTTTATATCTCCTATCTCACCTGGTGCATTTCCCTTCCATTCTACTGATAATCCCAACATACTTTTTATTAAGAGCAATTCCAGACCCCATTATTGTTCCAAGTTCTGACATTCACATAGGAAATGAAAAACTGCCCTAACCTTCCTTCCTGCTCATAAAGTCCTGGAAGAGGTGGATAAGACCACAGAATCTTTTGACTTAGGGTAGATTTTTTTTTTCCTGCATTTACATAAATCCCCCAGGCAGGCAGGAAGAGACAATATTTCAAACCCAATCCCAAATATTTCATTTGGAGCGGTTATCTCATAATTACAGAGCTGCAGCCAATTAGCAAAAATAGAAACTTGTGGAATAATTCTGTGCTGCCAGAGATGGAGGAAGGGATGGAGCTTTTGGGATTTAACATGTATTATATGCAGATCTACAGTCCTGGAGTAAAGCAGGCAGTCCCACAGAGTGACCAATGGTTCCTTTGCCTGGAGGGTACACACACCCTGGGCACCTTTGATCCAAACACCTTTTCCTTGTGGAGAAGTTTTCTGTTGTGGGACAAGCTCTGCTGCCGTGGTGATTTAATAAAACAATGAAGTGTTAAGGGCAATCTGAGACACAGGTTTTATTTGCCCACCAAAAACGCACTGAGAATTTGGAGAGAATGTAATTGTCTTTGGCAGGGAATTAGTGTCTACATGCAGGACTTCCCTGGAATCCTGATAATTGCAGGAGGGGAAAAAGCCTTTTCTTTAACATCACCTGACCCCCAGAATCTGCAATAACAAGAACCCCCAGTGTCATGAGACCCCAGAATACAGTGAGGTGAAGATGGAACTCTGGATATCTGCAACTCCTGCTGGGAAACTTCCTTTGAAAATCCCTCAGACTCCTCACACCCTCATCAGCAGAGTGAACTTGGTGATTCAAGGTTATTCCTGCCTCATGTCTTATTCTTGAAGGTTTCCAACCCTCTAATTTGCTGCTCTGACACATTTTATTTCTGTTTGTAGGACACAGACTGCTCAAGTGTTTTACAGGTGAACACTGGAGGTCATGCTGAGGAGGGGATGGGGGCAGAACTTTTTCATCTTCGTGATATATTTATCATTTATGAATCAGGTATGTCCTGTTCTAGCTCTCTAAATAAACAAATCTTAGGAGTTGAACTTGATAATCCTTGTGAGTCCCTTCCAGCTCAGCATATTCTAACCTCTGCAGCATTTTTTGCAAGTGAAAATCTGGGTGTGTTTCTCCTCGCCTTAAGATCAGACCCTGTCCCTGAGTATAACAGCAATCACACATAATAACAATTCCCTGTCATTAATGGCCTTTTGGCCAAACAAAAGTGTAAGGAATTATCTCATGCAGTCTAAAAGGTCCCCTCACCACTTCCCAGGCTCAGGAATGAGGAGCAGAGTCTCAAAGCAAGGCTGTGTCTTCAGTAGGTTACAAGCAGAGCTGCCACAAGCACAGGATGTTTCCTATTCTCTGTGCCATGCAAACAGCTCTTTTTGAGCTACAAACCTCTTGTAGACCACTTATAAAGTCTCTGGGAAGAATTTAGAACACCTTTCAGTGCCTAAAGGGGCTCCAAGAGAGCTGGAGAGGGACTTGGGACAAGGGTCTGGAGTGACAGGACAAGGGGGGATGGCTTCCCGCTGACAAAGGGCAGGGTTAGATTAAATATTAGGGAGAAATTCTTTCCTGTGAGGATGGGGTGACCCTGACACAGGTTGCACAGGGAAGCTGTGGCTGCTCCTGGATCCTTGGAAGTGTTCCAGGCCAGGTTGGATGGGGCTTGCAGCAACCTGGGAGTGGAAGGTGTCCCTGCCCATGGCAGAGGGTTGGAAAGAGGTGATCTTTAAGGTCTCTTCCAAATCAAACCATCCTATGATGCCATGACTAATGTCTTGGAGTGACTTTCCTAAATCACATGCCTGCAACTGCGTGGATCCCAGCTTTGCACAGGGATTCAGTGTCAAAGGATGAGAAAACTTCCCCTTCTATGTCAGCTCAAGGCCAGCTGAAAGGAATAATCCAAATTATCAGCTGTTTCTGTATGAGATCCCTGATGTAGAAGTGCTGTGTCACCACTGCTGGCAGTCAATCACTTTATGTCCCAGTCCCCTTGAGATAAGCTGGATGCAGTTGGATAAGAGGTAGGAAAAGTCTGCAGTTCTTGGATACTGCACAGTGTAGGACTGAGTAGGTTTATTCCTGAAATGGATAAAGATGCTAAAGATCATGCCCAGTACAAATACGTCAAAGCAGGGAGGATAAAACGCTCCTGCCCATCATCTTTCCTTACCAGGAAAACCCACCTGTGGGTAATTCCAGTCCTGTCTACATTGATGGTGTTTCTGCCTACTAATAAACTGGCCCTGTGTGGTTATCATCAGAATTTGACTTGGATACTTCCAAAATCAACTTTTTTTCCCCTTTACATGTACTACAAGGAAAATCATTTACACAAGGCTAATAAAATCACATCCTTGAAGGAGATCTTGTGTCACATTGGTTCTAGCCTATCTCAAATGGCATGACTGGGTGCTTTGCTATGAAAATTTAAGGGATATTCTGTGTTTCATCAAAAGGCCAAAAATATGAGTCAATTACTTTGCAGTGGACAGCACTGAAAAAATTAAGGCCAGGCCCTTTTTCTACTGAATCAATTATAATTTTGCTCCTTATTGAAATAAAAGCTGAATGAGACTTCATAACTACTTCCCTAAGTACTTTAATAGCCAACCCTGTGTCTTTATAATGCCTGTATTTATATAGCTTATTCATTTAACTACATCCTTTCCCCTTCATTTATGTTACAAATAAACAGAAATTGTTGAGTTGATGCCTAAAAAAAAAAGTAAATATTTGCTACAGTAACAACTAAAAAATAGGATTCTCCTCTGGCCCTGCATTTGTTAAGGATAAATTGGGTCCAGTAATTTTTATTGCACTCATTATAAAACAGACCACACACTAGTTTCTTTTAGAAATGTTTAATCAGGGTTTTAAAATTATTAGCATGCCTCCTAGTACCTGTAGCACCTTGGGATGTACAGAGGGTATCTACTGAAGGGTCTCACCACTTCCCCTCCTGATTTAAAAAAAAAAAAATTCATTTACTGGTGCGATTGCAAAGAGGTGGATATGGAAGCATTGTCTGCTGCAGCCTGACACCAGAAGGTGTGATATTGTCTATTTTTGCATCAAAGTCACCCAAATGAAGAATAATCTGCCCCATATGGATACTGATATGACTCGATTGTGCCATTTGGGCCAGATGCCAAGGAAGTGGGGTCTGATAGCTCCAAGCTGTCTGCTGTAGAGGATGGACTTATAACTCCTTATGTTACAAATATTTGAGTTTCCCACTGTTTGAATCTTTTTTTTTTTCTTCTTTTTCTGAAGTCAAGGAAGGCTCATCAGAATGAACAAAACCTGGCATATTTTTATTCTTGCTTGTGAATTTTTTCTGATGCTCTTTCCACATCTTCAAGCTAAATGGCAGTTGGCTAAATGCCACCCTGTTTAAAAAAAATAAAATGTGAAGGCAAATAAAAAATTAATTAAATGGATTAAAAAAAAAAAGAAAGAAGAAAAACAAAATTCAGGAAAATTTAGATCTAGAATAGCATAATTAACAAACAGTGAAAAGATTCAGAAATTACTGGAACAGTCTAATTTTTTCACATTTCATTTCAAGTTAGTATAAAGAAGGAGGAATCAGGACAGAAAGGCCAAGGAATTCTTACAGCTGACCTAGCTGTGCTTTTCCTCAAATCCAGGTCACATTTCAACTCTTCCTTGTGCACTGCATCATGTTATTCTGCTACCTGGCACAGCAATGAGTGAGTTGATGTTGAAAAGTAAGCCAAAACGCTGTTGTTCTATACAAATGCTAAAAGTTGTGGTTATCATGTGGAAACTGTTGCTCCATGGATGTCACAAGGTGAAAAGGGAGCCTGGTGTGCCTCAGGCTGGGGACACAGCCAGACCAGGCTGAAGTCACACACAAACTGGTCTGTAGGTGCCTCAGGACTCTGCCAAAACAGGGTCTATAAATGCAATATACGGTTTCAAACCATGGATCATGGCCAGCCCGTTGAAATCTTGCTCATGTTTCAGCCTGCAGGTTAACCAGGGAGATTTGAGAGAAGGAGGGACTTCTGTCCCTGGTTCTGGTGTGGCTGCCAGAAGCTCGTGCTGCACTTTACACCCCCAGAGACCATGGGGAAGGGAAAAAACACCTCACAGGTTTTCAGCTGGTGAGTGCATCAGGAAAGCCTCTCGTTCTCTCACTGCCACCTTTCACACCCAGGGTTATATTCTCTAAAAACCTTTCACATGGCCTGAGAAAGGCCTGGCCAGTCATCTCTTTTCCTCATAATAAGAAAGAGCAGAAGAAACTTTGCAGTTTATGGACACAATAATCTCATTAAAGCTTCACCATGGCTTCCAGAAGTTTTAATAAACCAGCTGGCTAATCACAATAATCTCCCTCCCCCCCTCCACTTTATGGAAAGATCCTGCAGTCAGGAAATATAAAACTCTCAACACGTTGACCACAGCAAGGATTACAGCCTCATGCAGTGACACTTTTCCAACTGGAGATCTTGTGTGCTGCACAAACCTCAAACAACCTCATAAACAAGTTCCAAGCAGACCTAAAGCCAGGCTTGCCAAGGAGAACATCAAGAGTGATTCTGTTAATGAGGTCTGGCTGGAGCTGAAACACCTCTCCTAAGTGTGTTATTTTTAATCAAGTCATTTCCAACAGGAACCTTTATGGGAGTGTGCACTGATTCATTCCTTAAAATTTACACTTGAAGGGCCCAGTCTTGGGCCACTGATGTCACCAAAGGCTGTGGCAGTGATGGGTGGGTGTTGAAGCAGACACCACGTTCAGTGACTCAACACCCACAGCCCAGACCTGAATCCATGTCCTCAGATTCTCATACCTCACAGGAGGCTGGGAACACGATCTGAGAGCTCACCTCCACAACAGAGAAGAATGTTAATCACGAATCAGAGAATTATCAAGGGCTGGAGCACTTCTACGGAGACAGGCTGGGAGAGCTGGGGTTGTTCAGCCTGGAGAAGAGAAGACTTTGGGATGACCTCATTGCAGCCTTCCAGCACTTGGATGGGGCTTTTAAGAGAGGCAGAGAGACTTTTCACACGGGCAGATAGTGACACGACAAGGGGAATGGGTTTAAAACCATTATCTCTCCTAAAAGATGAGAGACAGTGTCACTTCAGGTCCATAATCACATCTATTCAAGGTGTACCTGAACTAAGAGTTGGGGTTTTTTCCCAGAAAAAATGAGCTTTAGGATTAGTTTCCTGCTCAACTTGAAAGATTTCGGGCCCCTGTCTCCCAATAAAGACTCTTAAACCACCAGGCTACTTTAGGAAAAAAAGAATCTCATCCTCTCATGCTGCAATTAAGTGACTGAAACCAGGAGTGAGGAAACAAGTGGGAATCTGATTTCCCTTTGGACAGCTGCTGTGCCCCCTAGACCTGTATTACAAACAGTGGCAAGTGTTAAATGTGGAGACCACATCCAAAGACCCTGTGCTGCTGGTAGACATTGTGTGCTCCTCCTGTGGCATCAGAGCAATGCCAAGCACCTGCAATAGTGTCAGAACAAAGGGTGACCCTAAAGATGCTGTGGAATGTGATTAGACCTCAAAAGCTGAATCCTCCTAGATCAAACAACTTAAATCTCCTTGCATAAAAAAAGCACAGCACAAGGAAGGAAAAAAATTCTGCAGTAGTGATGAGACTGCTGGGGAAGTGCAATTTTATGTCTGAAGACCTCAAAATTCTTCTCAGCATAAATTAGCAGCAAAAATCATCTTTTTGTCACTTATCTCTGACTAATTTAGCAGCTTATCAGATACAGCCTCTTAGCTTGTTGAGGACATCACTAAGCATAAAAGACAATTCATAATAACTTCTTTGAGTCCCATGGGTGTCTGTAAAGTCCACTGGGAAACAAAATAGAAATTATGTTCTTCCAACCATTCTGGGTACTCAGGTCAGGGTGGTACAAGGCACCCACTGGAAGTTCTTTCTATCTATGTAGAGGGAACCTTTGCAATTTTTACAAGTGTGTCCCTATAGTCGAGTAAATTCTAGTGAGATTTACTTCAGTCCCTAGCAAACAACCAGAATATGGCTCTCTATCCCCATTTATGAACATTAAAAATGAGGGTTAAAGCAGCTATTCCAGTGGAGCTGAGAAAATACAGCATTTTTTCCTCATTCCCATGCCACGTCTCTCACTCAGCCACATTGTTTCTCTAAAGGTTTTCTACTCCTGGAAATTTACTATTTCTGGATAATGGTTCCCAAGTAGTTGCTTAATTAAAACCCCCATGTAGCCCATTTTATTCCAGAATTCTGGAATAGCTATTCTGGTAAATTCTGAAGTGTAAGGAAGCCCTAAGGCATGAGAAGAGAAGTGGGTGCCTGTCTCAATGAGAAGCTGTTAAAAGGAAGGTGAAAATAATAGGAAACTTTCGTATATTGGTAAAAGGCAACGAGTGTGTTGCTGGTAGCATCACTTTAAATCATTCTGGCACACAAACAACTGGAGCTGCACAACTAGTTTGGAGGGGAAAAGAAGGATTGAATTAATGCACCTTCCTTTTTGATTCACACATGGTCTTCAAGGTTGCAGTTTAATCATTTTCTGAATTAACATTCCAAATAATTTCTTGGAGGCATCTGAGTTTCAGGTCTATGAGCTGTTGATTGTATGTGTTTGATACATGAAAATCAAGCTGCGCTAATTAGTTTTGATTTTACATATAGTTTATGATGTGTTAGCTCTTTGACTTGATTGGATTAATGCAGCTCTTAGAAACACATGTTACACGTGAACAAAAAGTGTTTTTAAGTACCTCTGACACAAATATCCTCTAACAGTCATTGGAAATTCCTTGTTTGTGCAAATTTTCCTGCAGTAAACTTACAGGCTAAACTATACATTAAAAAAACCCTATGCATTGGGTGCGTGAACAGGGGGGAGGAGAAAAAAGAAAAACATTCAGTATTTTATCTGAGCAAGAAGTCAATGTTTTGTAGACTAGCCCGGCTCTGTTCACTGCTGGGCTCATTAATTGCATCCACTAATTTTGTAGCCCTTGTTCCTGGCACTGAGAGCCCTCTGCTCACACAGCACCCCCATCACACACACACACACACACTGACCTTCAGCTCCAATCACGCCCTCCTGCCTGCACTAACATGTACTCACTCAGACACTTTCACTTTGGGTTACGTGCCCAACTCCTGGCACTCACATTCAGTTATGTCCAGAGTGTTACACCCACACTTAATTACAATCACACCCTCACACTCCCCTTTCAGTTACACCACCAGTGCTGCCCACCTCCCCCCACGGTCAATTATCATCAGACGTGATTAAACCTGCAGTTCTGCACCTCTAATCCTGCACTGGCATTCGCATCCACTTATGCTCAACAGCCCTCCCTGGGATGCACGTCTGCTTGTCACATCTATGCATGGAAACACCGGGCTGCTTCTTCCATTCTGACACTGGAGTGGAGTTTTTTTCCCAGTTTTCCTTTCAGTGGCACAAAGAGCATCCACTTCCTACTGAGGAACAGAAAGACCTGCTGTTCTGTGGACTGTAGCCCTCCCAGAAAATCACCCTTGAATCCTTATTTTATACCACCTGAAGAATGTATGCTGTGGTGGTTTTAATTTTAGTTCCTGGTGGCACTTAAATCAAGGCACTATTTTGCAAAATGCTTGAAACAAAAGGCAGTGCCAGCACTGTAGATTCAGGCTGTATCCATCTCTCATCTGTAGACAGTGATGGAGTTTCTTATGGAGGAATACAGTCACCTCCTCAATCCCCTGTTGCATCCATGGGAATGTTACGAAAGCAAATTCCTGATGTTCCCTGACACATGGACAAGCACCCACCTCTGCAGTGACCTGTCCAAGCAGCCTGCAGGCACCTGAGGTGATCCATACAAATAATCCCCTCTGCTTGTCTGCATGGCCTTCCCGAGCAGCTGCTGATGAGCAGGTGAAATCCTTCTCCCAGATTCAGCAGAAAGGTTTTTTTCAGTGGCCACAGACCCAGAGGTGTCCAAGGCCAGGTTGGATGAGGCTCCCAGTAACATGGTCTGGTGGAACATTCCCTACACATGGCAGGGGAGTTGGAACAACAGAACCTTTAAGGCTGCTTCCAACCCAAACCATTCCATGATTTCTTGCATCTATGACCTCACCCTTAAGCCCATCATATCTTCATGAAGACAGGACCCACCTCAGAGGTGTGTGAAGCCCACACAAATGTTCACAAGAAATCTGGGAAGCAACAGGACTGGTTTCACCAGGTGCATTCAATTCCAGGAACACTAACCACAGCCATGAATATTAAGAAAAGATCATTAAGAAAAGAGGATCGAAGAAAATGTTGTGTTCAGACACTTTAGAGGCACAAAGAGAGAAGGCTTCTATGTTCCAACCCATGTGTACCTACATTCACAGATATCACATTGCTTTTTTCAGTATTTAAAACCCACAGTCAGTCTGAACCAGACTTAAGAGGAAGCTCTGAGAATCTGAATTAATTTCTAAAGCAGGAAGATAAGGAAAAGCTCTGGCTAAGAAGCCAAATTTCCAATTGTATATTTCTGACAGAGAGTTGGACTGGAGTTTTTATTAATCAGGACAAGATCCCAACAAAATTCATTTCTAGAAGTAGTGGCAGGTGGTGGGAGAAAGGAAAAAGAATAAGAAGAAAAGAAAAATAACAGAACCAAAACCTTCCAAACCGAGAAACCCTGCAGGACAAGACAGAGTCTATGGATAAGTGCCTGCCACCACAATAGGATACACATGGGCTGTTCAAAAAATGCCTTTGCAGGAAGCCAGGCCACAAATAAAACAAGACGTGTGTTATGGGGTAGAATTGGCCACTTTTTTTTTTGTTTATAAATAAACAATTGATCTGCATCAAGTAACTCCAAATCATTTAGGAGGTTTTTGTTGATCCTGACCAGAACTAATATGTGCAGATAACCTGCACTTGGCATTATGATTATCATTCCCTGCACATCTACCACCCATCAGAAATTCCAATTCTCTGCATCTCAGAGGGACAAGAGAGCAGAGGAGAGAGAAGGCAAGGAGGGACACAAAAAGAGGGAACAATCTCTTTTCTTCATCCAAACATCTTCAGGACCGTCCAAGCCTGAAGAGATGCAAACCACAGAGGGGGGACACACCAGTGTCATTGTCACAGGGATGGCACCCCCATTCCACACTGTGTGTTCTGCCCAGCACCCTGTGCAGGGAGGACTAAAATACCATGACAGCTCCTGACATAATTCTTGGCAAAGACAACAGAAGGAGGTTAGAAAAATATGAAGGGCTAAATTCATCCTGCCATCTCCTCATGGAAAGATTAAAAGCCAGATTTTTGCCACAACCTAATGACTTTAATACAACAGAAATTGTAATGCAATATAGAAAAAATAGAAAGTATTGCACCACAACATTGTCATAATCAACAAAGATCACAATGACAAGACAGAAAGAATATTTTGACCAAATGCTTTGCAAAGCTCTTGTGTTTGAAGAGGGTGAGATTCAGGTTTGGCTGCTGTGAATACTCCTGGTACACTCCTATGATTATTGTGATTTCAGATAAGTTGCTCCAATGTTCTTGTATGACTTTTGTAAGTCAGAGGTATTTTGATCAACGTTTTTCCAAGCTGCTGTTGACTGCTTGTTCCTCATTCTTTTTCAGGACCCTATATTTTACCAATGTTTGTTTAAAAGCCATGCTAAGTGCCACCACTCCATAGTCACCACTCACACATCTTACAGAAATGGAAGCATTTTGGAAAAGCCAATTTTACCCTGATGTAACTGAGATAACATCTGTGAGCTTCTGCCATACTGAAAGTAAGGTTAGGGACAAGGAGCAAAGATCTGGGTTCAGAAGAGTGAAAAGCTTTATGGTGACAATAAGGATTACAACTCAATCATTTGCTAGGAACATGAAAAAAATTGTAAATGTTGTCACTGTCTAGCAGATGCATTCTGCTTTTCATCTGATGATCAATCACTGCCTATTTTGATTTTTCATCAAAATATGAAAAATGTATTCAGAGTACTATTTTTCTGGAGGCTTGACCCTCAAAGACTAGACCCAGCCCTGAGGGCCCATTGGGATCTCAGCAGAGTTTCTGTGGCACCACTGTTATCCCAGTGCTCAGTTCACTTTCTATTGAGAGGGTTTTTGTGGATTTACACCCAAAATGATCCATGTCTGATATTTGTAGTGGGCTCATTTCCTATGGAGTAAAAGAAGGGAGAAAAATCATGCAGCACAACATATGTCATTATTAAAATAAAAATTATGATCAGGATAGAGCAGAGAGAGCAACTTTGCAATAAGAAAGATCCCAATCCACACTTTGGGTTCACACCTCTCAAACAGCTTGTGGGAAAATAGTAACAATGACAACAATAAACACAGGAGCAACAAAAATGTGGAATCCCAATGCCTGTGCCCACAGTGAGAATAAAAAATGCAAAGCCTGGGCCACCTCGCCTTTAATTTCCTAACTGCTGTTTTGTAAGGCTGTGTCATGCTTCTCAGTTCAAACACGCTTTGGCTCTTTATTATTCATGGGCCTTTTTCTCAGTCAGTGGTGTTGAATAATAAAACAGCCCAGGATCAAATGGGCCAATTCTCCACGCCTGACACCAACTGCTACTGTTCGCTGGGCTCTGCCAAGCGTTGCCTCTGATAATGAGTGGGATTTGGTTAAACAGTAAATTAATGAATAATGAAATATCCAGGTTGATCAGTTAGAGAGCACGCTTGCTTTGCCCCCGGCCAAGTGCTCGGGGCAGAAATTACTCTCAAACGGCACTTGCCTGTGTGCTGGGCTGGATAACTATTTTACAGCCTATTGCTTGACAGGATGTTGGGAAGGGGGCGAGGGGAAGGGGGGAAGTCGGGCAAGCAGAGCGGGCAGGGCAATCTCTTTATCACCCTGCATGGAGGGGAGAAGGGGCCGCTTGGGGGTTGTGCAGACACCCCTAGAAAGGGGAGAGGGTTGCAGGGTTGAAGGAGGTGGTGATGAGGCTGGGAAAAGGATGAGCCTCCCTCTTAGGTCTTCCTCTTCTTCTGTTTTTTTCTTTATTATTATTATTATTATTATTATTATTATTATTATTATTATTATTATTATTATTATTATTTCCTAGTCAGGATTACAGATATCACTGGGGTTAACCCAAATTTTCCGCCTTGCCCATCACTGTTAATTCTCGCTTTCCATCAGCCCTGTCCGAATGTGTTTCAGAGCGGGGCCATCCCTCCTGGCGGGGCTTGGAGCCCAGACTGCAGGAAGAGACTCCCAGAGCATTGTGTGTCAGGTGTTTTGGGCAAATAAAAGAGTCTGTGGAAGGCTCTGCCTGCACGGGATGGGGCACAGGAACGAAAAGATGGAAAAAGCAAGTGCGGAAGGAGAAAAAAACCCTGAGCCCTTCATTTTAATAACCCCGTACCCTTCATTTTCTGCATCGGGAGAAATAAGTAGCTGTGAAATAATTCCCGCAGGTCAGTAACACAAGCACACGTATGTACACAAGCACACAGACACGATTTTTACCCCTGGAGAAGGGGAAAAAGCCTTACTTGACTTCTCACACGCAGGAATGTACCCCAGCCCAGGGTGTTTATTTGGGGAGCTGGTATTGCTCCACATCAGCGAGAAAATCGCTACAATTATCACCTTTTTCCTGGACGAGAAACTGTCTGTAACCAACTTTTTTTTTTTTTTTTTTTTTAATGGTTATTCTTTCCAAACTTTCCAAACAAGCCCAGACTTCTAAGCCGGAGCAAGGAGTGTGAGGAAAACCAATACATACATATTAAAAATAAAAGAAGGGAGTAGAAAACCCATCTCTTTCCAAAATGCGCGTTTTCAGGTCGGGTGCTCAGCCAGTTTGCCTCGTCTCGTGTCACTCCTAAGTTAAAGTTTAGAGAAACCTGTGAAGCGTAAGGGGAAGGAGGTCCCCGCTCTGC
The DNA here is from genome assembly GCA_037013685.1 of Acridotheres tristis. Taxonomy (NCBI): domain Eukaryota; kingdom Metazoa; phylum Chordata; class Aves; order Passeriformes; family Sturnidae; genus Acridotheres; species Acridotheres tristis. Next base: position 108,129,778 of record CM072887.1, on the reverse strand, counting down.
CTCCACCATCGCCCCCGTCCTCCCCCGGCAGCTGGAAAAGCCTCCAGGCTGCGGCTGCGATGGCAAAGTCCTGGGAAATCAGGATTGGAGGGGCTTAACCAGAGCCTCCTTCACTGTCTCAGTCTTCATTCATCTGCCTGCACGGGTTGTGTGAGTGCAGCGATGAGCAGGCGGCTCTGGGGCAGGTTAGAGCCGGCGTTTACTTCATTTCTCGAGCAGAGCCACCTCTCACATTCACCCTCTCAACTTAACATCAAAATCCAGAACTTTTCGTTTTCAAGTATTTCGCTTCGTTCCTTCCTGCTCTGCAATTTTAAAATGCATTTTTTACTCCAGACTATTCCCGTGAAAACCAGTTTCCCAAAAAAATGTGTTCTAGCCCCGTTTGCGGTTCTTCCAGCACCATCCCCCACCCTCTTCCCATCATTACCAGTTATTATACTGCGATTTTCTATACAGAACTGGAATCAGGCTGCCTTTTTTTCCCAGCCAAAACAGGTTCCACTCTGCACTGGAATAAAGCGGAGTTTAGGGGTGACCGGGGCTAATCTCACCCCAATGATTGGTCACAGCTTTTTGAGAAAACTGCAGCGTTCTGTTAAGTTACTGAGAGTTTTATATGAGCAAAAAAAACCTGCCAGGTGATGCTTTGTGCACGAAGATAAACTACTGTTAGTGCAGATTTCATGAGGCAAAACAATCTTCCATGGTACTTTGACGGATTTTTACAAGGAAAATAAATGTCCAAACTCATTTCATTCACACTGGTGTTTTAAACGAGTAAAACTATGGATATAATTGCAATTGCAGAGAATGTTCTTAGTAAATCTCAACGTGCACTGATTTATCACCTGGAAGGAGCCAAAAGTTTTTGTTTTAAAGGAATTTTTCCTCTGGACCTGAGGAAAGCATCCTCCTCTCACGCTGTCAGGAGATGCAGACGATTTCGCTGTGTACTTAACAGGACTAATAATGACCACCACTGCACTTCCCCACGCTGGTTAACCGTGCAGGTCCAGTGATTGCCTTTATATTAAAAGCACCTTGCAAATGTTAGATTTAGGTGGTTTGGGGGTTATTTTGATGGGGGGGTTTTTTATAAATTTGCCCTTTTCGGGGCCAGACGGAGTAAAAAGGTTCTGAAAATTCGGGTGAGAAATACATGCGCAAGTTTACACACACACCTTTTTTCTTTTTTTTTTTTTTAATTTTAATGTTGTTTGGAGGAAGCTCCAAAGTAATTGCGGTCATTTGGTCATTGCGTGAGATTCTGGGGTTTTTTTTCTTCATATAAAGCAGAGAGCATAGAGACACTCTTAACTCGTAAACCCCCAGAGATTTATCCCTCCTTGCCCCAGGAAGCGTTCGTAGGCAGAGAGGGAATTTTGCTGGAAGGGTATTCGGGGCAGCCCTTCCTCCGCTGGGACACGGGGATGTGCGGAAAGCAGCAGAGCCCAGCCCTGAGGAGAGAGCTCCGGGAAGGACCGGCCCCTTGCACCGGCTGGACTCTCCTGCAAGGGTTAAATTCCGAAGGCAAAGACAAGGCGCATTTTTGTTTTTCCCTTAACTCCTAAAAGCCAACAGTGGAACCGACTCTGGAGCTACACGCGGTTGTGACACAAAATGTAACACGAAGTCCTGGTCCAGCTGCGCACAGACACAGACACACTTCCAGCTACGAGGGAAAAATATGTGTGGATGCCTGTTTACGAGACAGACAGAGAAAACGAAGGAATTCAGTGAATATATTGGTCCTGGGGATTATTTAAGACATTTGACTAGTTCCATCATAGGGACACCAGATGTTATTTATGAGGTCTCATATAAATGTGAGCCATACCATGCAGGTAGGGGAGGGGGAAAGCCAAATGAAGGAAAGAAAGGAGTTCACCCCAAAGGGATGAAAGACAAAACTGATGTTTATAACTATATAAATCACGCTGAAGTTTTGTAATGGAAACTAGAACTACCTGGAGTTTAAAGGAAGAGAATGGGGCAAGGCAGGAGAGGCAGAGGGAGGGAAAGTCCCTGCTGGTCACGGCTGGGAAAGCAGATGAGAACCCAGCGCCGTGGGGAGGGGAGCTGGTGCTGAGATGGGGTACGGCTGGGATTGCTGGGGCTACTGCGGCTAGTCCTGGCTTATCCTTAGCTGGGGAAGATGTGAGAAGGAGGACCAGGACATAGGTAGATAGGTAGGAAGGGAGAGAAAGAGAGAAAAAAAAGAGAAAGAGAGAGAAAAGAGAGAAAAGAGAGAAAAGAGAGAAAAGAGAGAAAAGAGAGAAAAGAAAGAGAGAGAAAGAGAGAAAGGGGAAGAAAGAGAGAGAGAGAGAGAAAGAGAAAGAAAGAAAGAAAGAAAGAAAGAAAGAAAGAAAGAAAGAAAGAAAGAAAGAAAGAAAGAAAGAAAGAAAGAAAGAAAGAAAGAAAGAAAGAAAGAAAGAAAGAAAGAAAGAAAGAAAGAAAGAAAGAAAGAAAGAAAGAAAGAAAGAAAGAAAGAAAGAAAGAAAGAAAGAAAGAAAGAAAGAAAGAAAGAAAGAAAGAAAGAAAGAAAGAAAGAAAGAAAGAAAGAAAGAAAGAAAGAAAGAAAGAAAGAAAGAAAGAAAGAAAGACATCAATCTGATCTTGTCTTGTTGAAGATCTCTGAGAAGATGTAGTACAGAAGAGATCAGCAGGAATATTCCAGCTTTCCTGGCACACGTTTCCAGAGCCCAGTGTTGCAGTGTCCGAGCTGGCTGCACGGCCCGGGGGGAGGCAGGACACACCGCTGCCTCCCGGAGCAGCGAACTGCACTTTATTATAAACAGACACATACAGAGATGTGCTTTGAATTTGCAACCTTGACACAGTGGCCGAGAGCCTGGGAAACTCGGGGTGAGCCCTTCCTCGTTCCGCCGGGTCCCGTTCTAAAGGGAGCCCTCAGTTTCCACGAGCGGGTGTTTCTGCTGCATTACAAGAGAGCTTTTCCTGGTGCATTTATTTTTGTTTTGGTTTGGGTTTTTGGTTTTGTTAGGTTTTGGGGGATTTTTGTTTTGTTTTTTGGGGTTTGTTTTGTTTTGTTTTGGGTTTTTTGTTTTGGTTTTTTTTTGGGGGTTTTTTTTTGGGTTTTTTTTGGTTTTTTTTTTTTAATCCCCTTTTTACATAACTGTTGCACAGTTCTTGAACAACAGAGAAACTTCCTGATCCCCCCCTCCTCCCTCCAAACAACCTCCCCCAGACTCCGCTGGGAACGGCGAGGGCTGTTTTGGAAGGTTTCATGCAAAACATGTGCTCCACTAAAAATAATACCACCGGTGCTATTAAAACAAAAGCAAACAAAACAAACTAAAAAAGCGTGGCATGCAGCCTGGCTTTAAGGAATCAGCTCCAGTGCCGCAGGTATTCCCGGCCCACCGGCATCCTTCCCCCCACACCTGCCCGCAGCTGGGTCTGAGACGGGAAGTTTGGGGGTCCTCGCTCCCCGCCCTGCAAAGTCCCGGTAAAAATTAGGAAAGGGAGAACGGGGGGATTCCCTGGGCTCTTTGTCCCCACCTCGTTTTCCCCGTGCTCGGACCCCGGGCGCTGCTGTCCCCGTCCCCCCCACCCACCCACCCTCCCGCCTCCTCCATCCCGGGCCCCACGAACTTGCTCCGGGCGTTTTTGCCATCACACCACGGAGAGAAAAGTAGGTCACGGCTGAGTCCAAGCCTGGCTGAAGCCGAGGCAGCCGAGCCTCGAAAGCTTTCCCATAGAACACACTTTGGGGTCGTCGTTTGCAATGTTGTTTGGTTTTGGTTTTGGTTTTTTTTTTATTATGATGAAGATGATTTATTTTGGACATCATGGGCGATCAGCTGAGCCGGCTCCTGTAGTCCAAGCTGGAAGGAGAGGGAGAAGGGAGGTAGTTTGGGAGATGGAGGTGGGGATGGATTTATTTTTTGCTATTCCCCCATCCCCTCCGAGAGAAATATTAAGTTGCAAAAAACCGATTCACCGCCTGTCAGGGCTCCTGCCCCTCTCCGTGTGCCCTCTCCAACCACCGACCGCTCTCTCTAAAAACCAACACATCAACCCCAACCCAGACGAGCCTTCACACCGGGTATTTAACTGAAATAGTTCACCGCAGTAAAAGCCAGGCTTTAAACCGGTTTTCCACCCTCAGGGCTCCGTTCGAGCGCACGTGTGTGTTTGTTTTCAGGGTGACTGTGCGGAGGGTTAAATAGACAGTCCTTTCCAGGAAAAAAAAAATAGGTAGGAAAAAAAAAAATAGGTAGGAAAAAAAAAAATAGGTAGGAAAAAAAATAGGGGAAAAAAAAAAAAAGGTGTTTTCTATAATATCAGTAAAAAATAATTAATTAAAAAATCCCGAGGCCCTAATCTGCTCGGCCTCCTCCTTCCCCCAGCCGCAGGGTGAACCCCGAGTCACTCCGGAGTGGCTCCGGGCTCGCCCTGGGGATGCGGATCTCCCCTCAGCTCTGCGGCGATTACAAACCTAAACAAAACCGATTTGGGAACGGAGGGGAACGGAAGGGGAAAGGGGGAGAAAGAAGTTTTCGTTTGAATATTTCCTTTTGCTAATTGCTGGTGCTACAAGTGTAGACCCAAAGGTAGAAAATAAACCCGCATTGTGAATACGAGCATCACTCCTGATCTCTAAATGAGTATATATAGATATACATCTATTTACAGACATCCAGGTATGCATAAGCGAAATGTACAGCTACAGTAACATAGTGGGAGGAGGGGAAAAAAGAGTTTGCTGAGTTGCAGGCTTACATAAAATTTTCTTTTAACGGCTCATACTTTAGAAAGAAAAATATTTACTCCAAATTCATCTGGTTAAAGCAAAATGAAACAAAAGCTCACGTTAACATGACATGAGGTTTATTATAGGTCTGCTTAGAATGAAGAGGTAAGAGTGGGAAAAAATATGGACACTTTTGAGTCAGACAGAAATAAAATACCAACATTTCTGAGAAGCAATATTTATTGTCTTTTTTTTTTTTTTTTTTTTTTTGTCTTTTCTTTTTTTTAATGTAGAGACATGTCCTGAATTTCCCCAAAGCCTAGATTGGGAAAATAAAGACTTCTTGGCGTTATAAGTAAATCCGTCTGCAGAATCGAAGCAGCACCAACATTCAAAAAAACTGAAGAGGAAAATACAACAAAACACAACAATCTCTTTTTTTTTATTCTTATTCTTATTATTTATGTAAATCAGGTCATCACTGGACAAGAAACCAATTTCTACCCATTACCATAACAGCTTGTCTATAAAGAACAGAAAAGATTCAGATAGGATACTATCTAGTCAAGCGGGATTTTTTTTTTTTTGTTGGTTTTGTTTTTTCTTTCTTTTTTGTTTGTTTTTTTTTTTTTATACTTTTCGTTTTTAAATTCCCCCACCCAGTCACAGAGGTATAGAGTCACAGATAAATAACCCAAAAACTACTTGCTCGCCGTATTTACACATTCCCGTTAAATTAAGCATAAATAAATATATACAAACTCAATACTGAATGCCTCTCCGCATTTCTTCTCAGGAAGAGTCGATAAACTGATATTTCTCACTGCATGGTCAGATTTTTCAAGAAGAGGAGGTGAAAGGGATCGTTTGGGGCATAAAAGGAGAATATTTTATTATTTTTTTCTTACATCTTTACAGTTTCTCATTCGCTTTTTCAGAGCTTTGTATTTGTTTGGGTCTTTCATTTTTTTCTTTTTTTTTGCCTTTATTTCTCGCTGGCACACAGTGTTCCGTCTCTCTCGAAATGTTCAGGCATTTGCCAGTGTGTTTGGGGATGTTTTCTTTTATTTTTTTTCCCTTTGTATAAGAAAATATACTATTTGTAAAAAGCCTACGGTCTCTCTCACACAGGGAAGCCGGAGGGGAGGGGGAGGTTGCCTGGGTCGATCTGGTAAATGCTTACGGCAGCTGAAACAAGCACCAAATTCTCCGAGAAATGTATTAAAACAGAGCCCGACAGGTCTGTGTGATAAACCGGTCAGAAAGAGAGGAGCAGGGGAAGGGAATAAGCCCTTTGGGCACAGCTAAAGGTCTTAAAACCATCCTTCCCCCGCTCCCTCCCAGCCCCAAATGCAAATCTGGGGATTTGGGGAGAGATTGGTCTGGGATGCAAAGGGACTTTAAACAGCTTCTCACAGAGAATTTCTATTAGGTGGGACAAGACACAACCCGATTTTAAAGAAACCATCGGGTTGTAAAAGGATTCTCATAAAATTGGCTTCTTGTTTCCATCACATCTTGTGTGAATAACAACCAGGAAAAAAAAGCCAGGGAGCATATGAAAATAAAGATCTTTCCAACGGCAAATAAAGAATTGTTATTTAAAAAAAAAAAAAAGAAAAAAAAAGTGAGACTAAGAATGAAATAAAATTTACAGCAACCCACCTGTTTGGTTTGAAAACAAACTTTTCATGGTCTCTCCTCAAACTTTTCCCTTGAGTTACAAAGCAAAGCTGCCGTGTTAATCCTCCTGTTTATTGATTTATGATCCCGAGGAAACCAAATCTTTTAATAACTCAATTATCAGATAAACATCTGACGTGCCCCGCCAACAGAAGTAGTCAGGCTGGGAAAGTGGATGGGAGCAGGAAAATACCTTCCAGAAGGAGGCTGAGTTTAGTTTTGGGGGGACCTCTGTTCTCAGCACTGATAGGAGCCACCAAGCAATGGATAATTCCCTCTGGGACCAACACTAGGCTGGGGGGAAGGACAGAGAAATGTGCTCCTCTGCTGTTTTCTGCCTGATTGCATTAAATCATAAACCTCGTGATTTTTGTCTCCACACTTTGGGGAACAAATGGGGGGAGGGCATCCTACTGCAATCAAAGGGAATTTGGCTTTATTTTGCCTGAGCACTGCACAGCTTGGGATTTGCAGTTTGTCTCCTCCAGGCACGAGGGACAGACTGAAACTCTTCCCTCAGCCTGCTCAAGGCTTAGGTCGTGGTCCAGGTGACCACACCTGTGTCTAGGGGAGATTTCAGCAGCAGCAGCAGGACCAAGCCCTCACACCTGTAAGTCTTTCCCCAGGAAGTTCCAAGGGTTGCCTCTCCCCATTAACTCACAGTGGTGGTGGGATACTGTCCTCTGTAGTTAAAAGGAGAATCCCCTACATTTCCCCAAAGACAAGGAAATGCCATTCCCAGCATGGCCCCAAAGCCTTCAGCTGGAAGCTCTGGGGTGGCAGGGGACAGGTTCCCATGGCCCTGAACATGCAGCTGGGCATGTGGAAGACTGAGAGCTAATTTGGGGTCCCCCCCACACCCAAAAGCCCCACTGGGCTGGGTGATGCTGAAGGGCTGGACCCACAGGCTCCTCACAAATCCTATTTGAGGGGGAAGGCAAGGCAACATCCAACACTTAGTGCTCTGCTCCAATAAACAGGATATTCCCATCAGACAGAGAAGGGAACTGTGCTTCCAGGTGGGGCCGTTTGTTCCTCCCAGATTCCCTCTTTCCCTTTCCCTTGCATCTCTGCTGGGTCATGCCCTACACTGGAGCCTGGATTGTCCTTCCCCAGAAGCCTGATGAACTTTGGGGTGGTTGGCAAGGGGTAAGATTTGGAAGACTGGGAGATGCCTGGATGTTGTTTCTCAATCTGAGGGTCCCCAGCCTGCTGGTGGGGGATCCATGGTTTGACCATCCCACCTCCTCTAGTGACATCCACAGGGATGTGACAATCCCTGCCACAACCAAAGCCACTGGCAGGCACATGCCAGGGTCTAAGGCTGCCTCCAAGTCATCCCAACAGCCCATGGAGAAGCTGCCTGCCTCAGTTCCCCTCTTTTCTCACAGGAGAGCCCCCACAGCACACTGTCCCAGAAGAACCAGAGGTGCATGAGCAAGGAGCAGATCAGGAGGGGCCAGTGCTCCTTGGGGCTGGATGATCCCTGGATTTCTATTACCACATGTGCCCAAACCACAGGTAGAGAACAAGAGCTGAGACTTAGCTGCATGAAGATTTGACAAGCAGACAGACTCTCAGCTGTAACCATGTCTCAGAGAGCCAAGGGCACTAAGGGGGACAAGAGGATTGTTTGTGCTTTTGTTTTGAGAACATTTCATCAAGGGATGTTGGGAGTATTGCTGAATTATTTCTCCCTCACTATCCACTTTGGAAGGTATCTCAAAATTAAAGCAAGACTAAGATTTATCTCCCTCTCTCTTGTTTTGAGTTCAGGTGTGCCTGCTTGGGATGGTGGGACTGAATCCTGCAGCTTTCACAGCGATCCTAGGGGGAGGCCTGACCCCACTGGAATTTTGCCAGTGACTCCAGGAGATTTACCCACACCCAGTTCTGACATAAGCAAAAAGATGTGTTAGTGCACAAGCCCTACCCCACTGAGAAACACATGAAATTACCCGGCATGGCAGAATCCAAACAGAAAGTCATCTCCTTACACTTCAGCATTATTTTTACCAGAGAAGACAGAAAAATGTATGTTGGAGGAAAAAAAAAAAGAGAAAGGAAAGAAATAAGACGTCCTTCACCCCCACCACCCCAAATCATATGCATAAAATATCCTGTCAGACACCAAACCACCAAGAAAAACATTGGAGTTTAGAGGTTTTTGCCCCCCTTACCACACCGACTTTTCTAAAGCAAGAGTCACAAGACATTTTTTTTTTTCTTCAAAAAAGCTTTCTAAGAGAAACAGATTTCCTCAGACTGAGCTCAGAAATCAGGATATTCCCTGGCAAACCCTCCCCACTCCCATCACGAGGAGCCAGCTCACATGGCAACCCTTTCCTCCCTGGGTACAAAACCCTAGTGCCAAGCAAGTGCCGTAACATTCAACACAGCTCTTATTCTCTTTGCAACAGTACACCTCGATTTCAACTTATATTTTTATCTCGTTCAAATTATTCCCTTTGAGCTTCTTTAAAGAAGTGCACCTACAGAATTCAGTAACAACTGGCTTTGATTTGAAAAAGCAAAAAAAGCAAAAAATAAAAAGTATCAGAATATCAGAATTGTGGATTTTTTTCTCTGTACCTGATATATTGTGTAGGGATCTCTAGTCCTCTTTGAAGAAGCTCATAAGCCAAGCGGGCAAAGCTTTAGGAAACAGAAGAAAATAAAATAGTGCATACTCCTGAGAAAGAATTACATACTCATATCACTCATTTTTGTAGTTGTTAACAGTTCTTTAAAAATGGGGGAAGAGCTCTCTCACACACACTAATCAAGGAAATTAAGGACTGAAACATTGGCATAGTTAGGAATATAAAACTCCCTAGAGAAAAAGAGGAGATCTCAGAAAATTAAGAAATCAGATAGCGCTGACATTGTACCAGACCTTACTTCCAAAATATTGCAACCCATCATAGACAAGGCATTTTACCATCAAAGACAAAATTACTAAATTACAAAGGTATGTTTGCATGCATTGATATGCGTGGCTATGCACACATATTTTATATATATATATATGTATATATCCACATATATACATATATATCCACAAACATACACAGGATACCCGCGCCCCCCTGGGGAGTCGGGTGTGCACATACACACAGAGGCACACACGCACCCAGACACACCTGTAAACGCTGCCAATCTAAACAGAGAGTCTGTCTAGACCAGGAAAAAACACAAAATAGTTCTTAAAAAATAGAGCTGGCAGATTCAGCTGAGCCACGGCGACCCCGAACGTCCCTTCTGGTGGCACCTAAAGTTAAGATGCTGCTGTGAACGCAGCTGGTGTTGATGGCTTGGTGAGGGGTCTGGGAGCTCCCCTCCTTTCCTAGTCTAGACAGAACCAGGGTGGTGAGATGAGGTGGGAAGAGCTGAGGGGAATGAGGCCATGGGGTTGCTCAGAAAGGAACACTCTGGAAGAATGCTTTAGTCTAGGTGGAGACAGGACGTTGTTCAAAACAGAAAGAAAAAGAATAAAAATTTAAAAAAAAAAAAAAAAAAAAAAAAGAATGATAGCAAGACAGACCGTGCAGCTCAAGAAATCAAAGCACTGACACCAAAAATGTTTCTCCGATTTCTTCCAATAAGTTATTCATTTCTTTCTTTTATTATTATTATTAATTATTATTATATTCCCCTCCCCCCAAATCATTATTTTAAAAAAATGTGAAAGAACAGAAGTGGGGAAAAAAATCCTGGTGGTTGTCTTCACATGTTCCTGGCAAGAGACTCTGAACCACTGGTCTTGCGCCATTGTGCTCCTCTAATCTTAAATTATTGTCTTTCTTTTATTATTATTATTTTTATTTTATTGTTATTATTATTTTGTCCTACCTAATAGAATTCTTCGAAAGCCCAATCCAGTATTTTTAAAGCTAAAATTAAGACGGTTTTGTTTTAAAAGATTATCTCTCTCTCTCTTCTCCTTTTATTTATTTAACTTTTTTTTTTTCTTTTCCTTTCTTTCATTCTAATTTTTTTTCCTCTCTCTCTCTCTCTGTCTCTCTCTCTCTCTCTCATTTTCTGTGTTTCTCTTCCTTGTCTCCAGTTTTACTACCTGGTCCTTCGCCAGATGTGTGCCTGTTAGCAGTGTTGTTGTTCAAGAACATCTTGTCCATGCCTTTGAGAGCTTCAGTCAGGTAGTTTTGGAGGGCCGTGAGGGCAGCGCAGATAGCGGGGGCCCCAAAGCCGTGAGTGATGAGGCTGAAGTGAGTCAAGCAGCTCTGAATGCCCGGTTCCAAAATTGGGGTGGGCCGGCTGTTTCCAATGGGCGTCCTGTCCTGGGCCAAGAGATCTGTAAATTCTTTACAAAGTTGCCTGCAGGGAAGAGAGAAAGGCAAAGAGAGGGAGAGAGGAGCGGTTGTTAGGCTCATCCAACAATTCTCTGTGACAACCAAGGGGCAGGTTCAGGCCAAAAGTGTTCCCAGGGCACAGGATGGGACCTTTTTGCCACCATCCTTTCCCCCAGCAGTTATTGGGACCAGCCATGGTGAGCCAGCAGCTCCCTGCTCAGAATGATGCTCTTCAGGGGATAACACCAGTTCCGGAGTTTCAAATCTCTCCAGCAGCCACAGGGATGCTTCTGAAGCACTGTGAAAACCCAGCCCTGCCTGCTGGCTTCAGAAACAGCCAGGCTGAAAGGGAAATGTGCCCTGGATCTGCCAAGCACCCATCCTCCTGGAGCCTGACCTTGGCTCAAAGCAGCTCCCAGAAATACCCTTCCTGAAGGAAAGCACAGCCATGCACTGAGAGCTATTGGGTGGCACAGGGACCTGATGCTAAAACAGAGCCTCTGTGAGACTGCTCAGGCTGGGCCACTTTAGTGAGAAAAATTATGATTTGGAGACTCCATGCTGGCTTATTCATGGCATGAGAAGCCAAGCGAGCACTTCCCATTTTATTCTGGGGGCATGACACCCCAATTAACACATCAGAGTTGACATCTGGCTCTTGGTTGTTTGCCTGCACCTTTGAAAAATCAGATTTGATTTTTCTAACGAATTCACAAACAAGCATTTTCTTTTTAATTACTCTGGTCCAAAAGACCTTCAAGTCAACAGGTGTCTGGGCAATGCAGAAACCCTGGAGGCTGGTGGGGTTCCCACAGGAATACTTTCTTTAAGACACCCAAAGGAATCACTTTTTTAAGACAGGTGCCTACCCAGGGACTGGAGATAAAAAAGACCAGAATTAAAAAAAAAAAAAAAAAAAAAAAAAAGAAAGAAAGAGAAACCCTTTAAAAAGACATTCAGCTCTCATCCTCTGAAATTCTCTGAAGTTCCCAGTGGATTAAAGGTTTCAGAGGTGGGGAAAGATAAAGGTCTACTTCTATGTGTATTATCCATTAAGAAAGTGCAAGAGAGGAAACTTTGAATTTGGAGAACAAACAGTAATGAGTCCAACATTTTACATCTTCAAAGAGCAAAGCGGGGTCTGTGAGCAATTAAAGTTCTGGGACATTAATATCTTCTGACCCTGCGGAAAAGGGCAATCAAATTCCAATCACGTCTAAGAAACATCTGGACAAATTTGAGCAAATGATTTTTCAACCCTCCATATATTTCTTTAAATTACACTGTCATCGGAGGCGAGCCACGTCCCAGAGCATGAAATAAATGAGAGCTGTTTGGGCTGGGATTCTTCTTTATTTTCTTTTTTTTTTTCTTTTTTTTTTTTTTTTTTCCTAGAAGGCGAAGATGTGTGAACACTCAGCACCCACTGCCGAGCACCCGAGCAAACCACGAAGCACCCAGTGAGTAGCCTGGGAGGCACAGCCTGGTGTAAATCATCACATACAACACACCCACCGAGGAAGTCCCAAGGGAGAGAGATGGGTTGGGGGGCCAAATCGACAATCATTAACAGTGCATGGTAGTGGGGTTTTAAATTTTTCTCCTTTTTTTCCTTTTTTTTTTTTTTTTTTTTTTTAATTAAAACGTATGGGAAAGGCATTGCAATTTAGTAGCAGGCAGACAGACAGGTGTGTGCGAGCAGCAGGAGGGACAGACAAACACACTGTGGAAGTAAAATATAAATTTTGGTCCGCTTTACATAAAAATTATTTAACTGGGGATATCTTTAGCTTGGAAGTGATGTCCAACAGCTGGGGGAGCATCACCCACAACCTCTCTAGGGCCAGGGTCTGTTGGCAGGAACCCCACTACAAAGGGGTGCAGAGGTCCTTTGGGCCATTGGAGCATCCTTCCTCCCCGCGGCACTGCTGGAATTTAGAGCCTGGAAATTCCCTCTGCTTTCCAAGCGGGCTCAGAGGAGGAGTTTAATGACAGGGAGGATTTTCTCCGAGAAGGGCAGAAGGGGATGAGTTAACTTGGCACTCACTTTGTAGCAAGCAGCATGTTTTTCCTGGAGTGGAGGTCGCTGGGGTCCGTGTGCTGTCTGTTCAGGTACTCAGAAACAGCTTTGGCTGGGAACTCCGTTTCACAGATGTACCCAAAATCCCGAGCTAAATGAACGGCCTCACCTGGAGGGAACGAGACGGGAATTAACATCTCCGGGCACCGCCGGCCCCGGGCTGGGCTGGCTCCGACCCGCCGGGACACTGGGCGGAACCCACGGCTCCCCTGGGGGACCCCAGCTCCTTTGGGCCGTGTTTGGAAACCTGTCATCATCATCCCTTCCACCTCAGGGACACGCTCCAGCTGTGTTTTCCCCCCACCAGCCCTATTTTGGGGACAGAAGTCGATGGGCCAGATCCTGAGCTGATGAGATTTGTCATTGCTGACTGCACTCGTGTCGGTGGGTACCCATCAGATGCTTGTGCAGAACGGAGGGAAGAGTTCACACACACACACACCACACACACAACTTTAAAATTAACTGGACCAAAGGAAAATGAGAGAGGAAACTGAAATCCTGAAAAACTAAGGACCCAAACTTCTCTAAGAGCAGAGAAACCATTCGTGTTTCAAGACCTCAGATCATTGTCCAAAATGTTACAGATGTAGATATATTATTCATATTAATGTTAATTCTTTGTGGGACTTTATAGACACACTTTATCCACACACCGGGCACTTGCATCATTATCACAGTTATCGCCACATCTGTGAAATTATGGAGATCACTGCATTTAGCCCGATGGCAATTGAACAATCTGCATCTTTAACTGACCATCGTGCGACAAGAACTCCTGTCTGTCGGGTGGAAAGATAACAACTAATGGCAACTTTTTCTGTGAACAAAATAATTATTATTCTAACTCTAATTCTAATTCACTTTTCCTGCCTGCCTGGTTTCAGGTTTCTTGCCTACAGAGATTTGTATCATCAACTCCTACTGATGTACTTCATGCCACAAGAAGAAGACAGTAGCTGCAGAAAGGAGGAAAAGAGGAGGGGGGGGAAAAACCCTCAGACTCTAGAGGGATTCCACCAGATTATAGCTCAGCCCCTCTAGAATAAAGCGTTAAACCCTTTAAAGCATTGCCCGAGGGACGAGGGGGAAGATTTCCAGCGAGCAGGTATGTCTAATAACTCCAGGACCGCGTTATTTTTAACTGTCAGGGGTTGCTTTCCAACGTCATCTCCTGCTCGGCAATGCTTCTCGCTAATCATCAAACCTCTTAATGAAGGCGAGGGCCCCCGGCAGAGCCTGCGGGGGGGGTTCCCGGGCCGGGCAGGGTCATCCCAGGCAGCGTTCGGGCAACGCGGGCCGGGACCGACCGGAGCGTTCCTGTTCCTGCCGATACAGGGGCAGCTGTGCTAAACCTGGCTGCTGGCAGGAAGGAGAGGGGAGGAAAAAAAAATCCGAGATAAAACTCTATCAGGTGCAGCTTCTTCCAAAAGGAGGGAGCTCTCTGGAGGCAAACTGTTGATTTGTAAGGGAATCGGGGGAGAGGAGGGGGAATGTACACCTTGCTGCACACTTGACACAGATTTTAGCATCACTGCACAACCCCACCGGCTTTTGAACCTCACACCAGCCTCGGGGAGGGGCTGGCGCTGCTGCGGGCAGGGTGCAGGGTGTTCCACACACACCGAGGAGCTGAAGCTGCACTAACAGGGCTCTCAAGGGCACTTGTGCGCCCCTAAAATGCTTCACACCTCCTATAGCGAGACCCTATACCTGTAACCCTATACCTTGAGCCTTGCACTCTCTGCATCACCCACATGCTGGTACCAGGAGCAGCTCCCGCCCCTCAGCCCCCGTCTTTTCGCCAGCCTTCCTTCAGCTCTGCAAGCGGCAGGGTCTTGTCGCTCACATAACTCAATCAAAAGAGTTGAAAAGTTAATATCTAGCGCAAATATTTATGCTCGCTTTATACGCAGAAGAGATAAGTGGATTATTTATACGCTTCTCTGTGTGTATGTGTAATGCAGATACATATAATTCATAATTGCATCCATACTATTCCGATTAGGTTTTTTTTGGAGGAAGTCCAACTTCTCTTAGCATAAACACGCACATAACCCTAAACTTATTAGTGGCTCTAACTTTTCCTCGTCGATACAGTAACCACAAATCAAAGAAACACGCTGGCCACCAAAATGACATTAGTTAACTTGAAATTACTTGAAACTTTCGGTCTGCCCTTCCCTCTCTCCTTCCTTAGGAGTAGTCGGTCTCTTTGTTCAGCTCCAGCCACCTTAAGGGAAACCGAGCTCTGCTATGCTTAAGTTGTTCTGCTTTCTTAAAAAAACCTAATTTTGTATTATCTATTCCTCACTGAGCACCTTGTAGTGGCCATAAATCAGTTCAGGAGGAGCGAATTAGCGGGAAGATGGAGCAGACCTGGAGTCGGAGATCACAGTGTGGAAATTAATAGCGTGAGGAATGGGGCTGCCCTGCAGAGTTACACATGCACACAAATGTGCACACATATATCCACACGTACACACACAGACACACTCCCTCACTCTTGCCACCAAGAGGGATCAGTGATCGTCGAGCCAGTGACTTCATTTTTGGGAATATCATCCTTAACCGTGACGGCGTTCCTCTTAACCAACCCTGATGTTCACCTCTACAGGGTTTTCTCACCTGATCCCGAAAGTTGGTGGGGTTTGATATTTTTGATTTCTTTTTAATTTTTAATGGTTTTTATATTTGTTTGTTTGAGGGGTTTTGTTGGGTTGGTTTGTTTGTTTGTTTTTGTTTGTTCTTTTTTTTTAATGTCAGACAGGAGCTCGGAGCAGGCAGGGGTGTGAAGGGAGCTGCGACTCTCGGCTTACCTTCCACCAGGGAGGTGAGTAAAGTGACATTTGCGGCCTTACGCCTGCCGGCTGGTAAATTCAAACCGATTTTTTCTAGCCTTTCTCGCAAAGATCTCCCCCCGTTTTTCGATTTGGCTCTAGAATTGCAAAGAAATTAACATCGTGATTAACCCCGCAGTGTTCCTGGAAGAAACGTTTAGTCTGTGCAGTCAGCGAAGCCTGGGAGGGTTTTCACTCGACGTTAAGGACTCTGGGGGTGTTGATTTCTGCTCGGGTTTGCTGAGATTTTCTTAATTTCTCCCAGGGGTAGAAGTGGGGATGAACCCACTTTTCTCCCGCTTTTATCCAGGGAAATCAAATAACGCCAAACAGCAATAATTAATGGAAAGATTCTGATCTAGAGAGCAAGTGGGTATGATATCAACTTGAATTAAGATGTAGTAAAGGGATGGGCAGGAAGGTAGAGGAAGATTAAACCCTCTGTTATTCCAGGAAAGAGCCAGGATAGGATTAGGGGTTAAAAAAACAAATACATCTGAAAAGTTCGAAGGGAACGTGTGTGCGCCTGTGGATAAATTGAAAAGGAGGGAAATATTTATTAAACTGTTTCCCGCCTGTGAGTGTGTTCCTGTGCGAGGAGGCGATGCTGAGAGGAAGAGCTCACCTGAGGCAGGGTGCGTTATAAAGAGGGAATGGATTGCCTGGGGGAAGATTGGAATATCTGTTGGAGGTTACTGATAAGGGCAATAAAAGGGTGAGTGAGCTGTACGTGGGAAATTCAGAGCTATTGTTCGAACGCACATACATATGTAAACCCCCGGGGATGAAATCTTGCCACCTGCGAAGTCAGGGAGAGTTTTGGCACCTAAGAACTAAATCTACCCCAACTCTCTCCTAATTCTTACTTAAAATTTGTTTAAGAACTAGAAGTCACACTTAAAGAAAGGAAACGAGAAACTACCGAGAAACCAGACTGGCTTCCCACTATTTTATATCGATGTAAATAGGGCTGGATGGCAGAATTGCAAGAGAGCAGCTTTCTATATTTCATCTGCTGTGAACCAAAATCTTGTTTAAAATTTAGATTCAAGATAGGAACTGAAGTCATCAGCAGCCAATAATTATGGCTTGGGCCAAGTCCAGAAATCTGCTGAAGTTCAATAACAATGCTTCTTTACCTTGGTAATTGTATTTTCTACAGAGCATCTCTCAGATGTTCTCCCTGCTCCATTTGCAGTTGTACAGAAGGAGCAGGCAGGTTAGCATCTGTAAGTAAAAATCTCTGCTGCTCTCCCTGGCAGCTGAACAATGATTACAGACATTCACATGGAACAGCAGCTATTTTAGGAGCCCCTAATTCTCACATGTATATTTGGGTGACTGGCCACATGTAGCAGAATTTTCCCCCTCATCTCCAGACACGGAGCCAGAGCCCTTGATGTCCTCACAGAATTTTTTGCGGGGGCGAGGGGGGAACCCCAAACATCAACTTCATTTTAAAGTGCCTTAGAGCCAAAGTATCCCAGCTGCTGCTATAGGAGTTTTCAAGATATTTCCTCCTCTAAGATTAGCAACTTCTAAACATGATCTGAAGTTCACGCATTGTCAATTTGCATGCATCTGTCCCTGTCTAAAAATTATGATTTTTATTCCAGTCTGGTGTCTACCTCACACACAGAAAATGAAATCTTGTACCCTCCCAGTGTGAACTGGTGCCTCATATTTTTACCTCATGGCTTCTCCCCTGTTGTGACTGGAGATAGAGTCTGAGCTCACCTTTCCTACAGACATGCCATGCTGACAATTCACAGTCCCTCAGGCACTGCTAAACAGAAAAAGCCCTTTCTCCCTGGTAGCCTTTCCAGCCTAATGGCCTCAGAGCTTAAATTTTTGGTGCTTCTACATAAAAGCACAGTCTCCCACTTGTTGTGATGGAGTGGCAACCGGACCTCAAGGTTATTCCTTGCTCCCCACTTTCTTCAGTACCAACAGTGCCAACTGTTTTGAAGTCTTCAGCAAAATCCACCAGGACATTAGTGAGTGATTTGAACAAATATTAAGCAGCAAAGGCCTCGAGACCAGCTGTGAGCTGTAGCAACTTTCTCTGTGTGACAGCACTAAGTTTCTGACTTTCAGAGCTACCTGTCGGTGGCTTTTCTTTAGTTAGGTATTTGCCTACCTTACAGTTTGCCTATCAGATCCCTGCCAATTTCTTGTGTGACACCACGTGTCATAATTGACATAATTGCCTGATGGTTATTATTATTCCTCTGTCATACAGAGGGAGCCTCGTGGGTTTATCTAGGAAATCCCTAGAAATGCATTAGGTCCTGAAATACTTGCAGTTCAGCCCAAAACATGCTCATCGTGGCATTTGATTTTGTCCACCTTCTAAGAGAGAAGTGTGAGGACGAGAAGGGATAGAAAGTGTGTGCATGGACGAGGAGAAAATCTTCCTCTCAGTTCCTTCATTTGTGGCTAAACAAGGCCAAATCTTTCCCCACTCTCCATACATCCCAATGTTTGAACACAGCCAATTTTTGCCTTATCACCAGCATTACACACACAGGCTCTGACAGTAGGATCAATGCGTGTTTGAAATCATCTGTACTGCTGACCCAGGACTTGTGGTGCATGCATGGGCACCCAGACACATCCACACGTTTGCCCCAGCCTCTTACCTTCTGAGCACTCCTCCTAGGAGGGACGCGTTCAGACACTCTGGAGGGGAAAGGCGTCTTTGAACTTCTCCCACAGTTACTTTATACTTTGAAGTTGAGCTAAGCAAAGACAAGCGGCCAGGTACAGAGCAAAACACCTCTCCGGTATTGACTGAAATTCCACCCAGGAAACCATCCTTATTCATCATCAAAGAAGTAACAGATTTTGGAGGAACCGGAACTGGAGAAAGAAAAGGGGAGGAGGGGAGAGAGAAACCATCACGCCACGAAGGATAAACCGCAGTCTCTCTGACATGCACAGAACAGCAAAATGAAAGGGAGTTTTGAATCTCTGGCTACCTCCAGCAACCTAAAGGGTGCTGCTCCCCCAACCTCTAGGAAAGTGCTCCATGAATGATGGATGGAGAGAAGGGTGGTACAGTACAGCCTCTATGCAGGGTTTGATCATTGGGAAATAAAATACATATTGGCAAGCACCTGGCAACTTTCGGGTTTGAGCCTGTGTCTCACCCAGAGCCCCCCGATGCCTTTTGTACAACGGACAGCGCCTTTCTGGAGGGGAAAAAAAGAGGAAAATTTACTTTTTTTTGGCTAATGTTTCCATTACTGCTAAGCTGAGCCAGGAATAAATTCACTACACAAAGGGACTTGCTGTCTTAAATAAGTATCAAGGCTGGAGGATACAGCAATGAGAAGACAGCTCTGTTATTGCTTTGTGTTTTTATTAAGTCTGGTTTATGAAATGAGTCTTTTCCTTGAGAAAAATGAACACCAGGAAAAAAAATATCTGGTCCAACCATGGTGCTCTCCACTCTGATCATATTGTGCTGTCCGTGAAGTAGTAGGAACTCTCCTGCCCCTAAATAAAACTGATTTAGTTACTGCAACACATATTTAAAGGTAGTTATAGGGAAACGTAAAAGAGGAATGATAAAGGGAAACTAAACAAAACAAAAAACCACGTTGTTCTCTCCAAGATAAAAAGTATTTCTTTTTTCTGAGAAACCAGTGAGGTTATTTTAAGAGTAACCAAGGGATTATAACAAACAAATTCCTATAATAGCAACCAGACACACTCAGAAATAAACAGAAAAAAAAACTGGCTAAACTAAAACTGAGAGCAATTCCCCCATGACATGAATTTTGTTTACAAATGAACTTAAATAGCTCCCTTATAATTGTGTGTAACTGTTATGATTTACAGCAGGTGCTCTAATCAATCACCCAATCACTTTAATTTATAGGGAGCCTCGCTGCATTTTCCCAGTTGTTTCATTTCTGCAAGTAATTGATAACAAACCATACTTAAGGTATGTTTTATGCAGGAGTTAATAAGAGCTGACAGCTGCTACTGCAGCTTCCTCTCTGATCCACGGCAACACGAGTTTTCTTATAGAAAATATACGCTGAAATTGGGGCTTTTGCTGGTGGGAGAGCCCTGGCAGTCCAGCGGGCATGTTTCAGAGGAGAAGACTAATTGATTACACACCCTCTTCAAGCAGATACTGCTCCACAATCTCCCGTTTCCACTCAATCAATTGCAAAACCAATTCGGCAAATAATAAGGTTCTATTATGCACATATGCCAGCTATTTAGGTAGTTATAATACATGTCAGTTAAGTCATAAAAGCCCTGTTTATTTGCAACATATCTGGAGAATCAAACCATTAGGGTTGAGCGGATATTTAAGTCGTCTGGAGCTGCTAAACAATAAGATCGGGTATCCTAATATATTACAAGTGCTAACTACTGGGCAATTGCCAATTTTATAACCTCAGTGCATGGAATAGACACAACCGTGTTTCACTGTTTTTATTGCAGATCATTTCCTACTGCCAGACCAGACCCCCACAATAAAAGCTCTATAACAGCTAAAAACCAAAAGGCATGTCGATTTTAGATATACATATTGCTTCATATGCCTTGTATATAGTCTCCAGTATAAACAAATTATTTTGAGTGGCTTGACTTCAGGGAATCGGAAAGTGAAATGGATTCCTATTTCTCTATTATTTTTAGTTAGGCACTTCATGCAGCTCATAAAGGAGATTTCAAATAGTTTGAGAATGGCTCAGAAACAGTTATAAAAGAGTTAGAGGCCCGCTCCTGATTTCATTCCTATTATTAGGAAATTTTTTTGCAATTGATTCTATAGGAAAAGACTCTTTGTATATCAGAGGCAGTACCAGCAGAACAAAAAACTGAATTTGTATTTTCCCCCTCATTACACATAAATATATTTCTTATTTCATGCACAATGATCTATTTGAGTGAAGTATCAAGTAGAAAAAAAAAAATAGAAATTAAAGGAAAAAAAGTTGGATTTAAGCAGTGCCAGACAGATTTTCATGACTGGCATTTTTTTTTCTTGGGACAAACACACGGGCTCTGTGGTTCGAGTACACCTTTACCGTGGCTATATTTAGTGACCAGTTTATCAGGTCACTGTCCAGTGAACTGAGAAATTAAACAAGAGGCAGCAATTCCACGAACATCTGATCTTAGTCCAAACTCACTAAAGAGGGAAGGACCCGTGCAATGCTTAAATGTACCTCATCCCGCTCGCTTTGGCCTTTTAGAGCACTCATTACATTAGTTAACCTTTGAATTATGGATTTTCACGTGCTCGGGTTGGGTTTTTTTTTCCCCCCTCGCAAATTGCTTTTGGGAAGCAGGCTGGCTCCCTTCCTTGCTATGCTGAGAGCTCCTCAGCTGCTTTTCCTAGCAGTGTTTCCCTGAAAAGGACGGCATGAAGAAACCCATCAGCTGGAGCCTGATAGCTCTGAACCCATTGGAGAGGCTTGCCAGGCGGTGTAAGCATATCTATTGCAATTTCATAGCTTCAGAGAGATCTATTCTATCTAGGCTCTGTATCTTCTGTAAATTACCTAATGCTGCCTCAAAAAAGTGTTCGCCATGGAATGAATTATCTCTATCTATATCATATCTATATGTTTGTCATGGCTGGAACTTTTCAGATACAGCCCAGACATCAGCAGAGATAACAGAACGTGGAGCTTTTGTGGGTGAGGAGATCTCCCCGTCCGTGCAGCTGCATGTGTCAAATCCCTGCGCATATGTAAATAAATCCGAATGCAGGGTATATTTTTAGTCAATGTCAACTTCCCCAGTTGGTCAGGGACTGCCACAACTGCTGAAATGACACCGAGTAACACACACGTACCCACACAGCATCCCCACCACTCCTGCTTTCACTTTATCCCATTTAGTTCTTGTCATCCCCAGCAGAAACTGTTCGATTTTCTTTCACACCCAAACTCTACTTGCTGCGTGTGTGAGCACTCACAAATACATAATTCCCCCTTTCAAAATCTCTGCCTTCTCCCTTCTCTTATGCTTCTCTACCTCCATTGTCTCTCCTTTTTTTCTCCCTCTTCTTTTCCATCCCTTTATCTCTTTTTCCTCACTCTTTCATTTTTTTTTCTTTCTCTCTTCCTGTGGTTACTTGCAGCCTCTTTGTCATTTCTCCCGCTTCCATTTCTCTTCAGCTTATCAATAAACCGGGAGAGCAACAGTAGCCGCTTGATTTGTTAGTAATTATAAGCATGCTGTTCCTGCAAACGG
Organism: Acridotheres tristis; assembly: GCA_037013685.1. Lineage (NCBI taxonomy): Eukaryota > Metazoa > Chordata > Aves > Passeriformes > Sturnidae > Acridotheres > Acridotheres tristis. The sequence goes on along the minus strand of CM072887.1, from coordinate 108,107,917 downwards.
GATCTCTAGATGAGTGAGATCGCTTTAGAACGACAGCAGGAAATGGTGGGGAAATGGAGCATGGCGAAACTCAGCGTGAAGCTTTCAGTTCTTTACATGTTTACAATTTTCTGTGCATACATTAAGTCTTAGGCTTTTGCTTTCCCTTTTTCCTTTTTTTTTTTTCTCCTTTTTTTTTTTGTTGGTGGTTTTCTGTTGGGTTGCTCGCCACAAACGTGTGAAAATGCGCACAAATGTGGAAGCACAGGTGGAAATGGGGTGAAAAAAGCTATTTTGACGACAGTAAAACGAAAGAAATAATAGATTTATGTCCTGAAAACAGCTGTTTGATAAGGGTTTAAACCATGGATATCATTGCTATAACCCAGCTGAAAAATATAGCAGTCGAACAGCCAGTCAAATAATCAATCAGAAGACATATTTCTTGCATTTCTTATTGAAAAAACGTCGTGGACAACTTAATTACTAATAAACTATCAAACTACTTTCTTTTTTCTTTTTTTTTTTTTTTTTTTACTCTGACTACTGGGCTTTAAATGAGTAAAAAGTTCTTTGTCCGTGCTAACAACAGGACTTTGCTGTAAGTGGTGATTGGGTCTGACTCAGCAGACCAAAACATCCGGGAGCAGCGCCTTAGACGCTGAAACTAAAGAGACCCGGATCTCATCTTAATTTTAAGGAACAAATACAAGAAGTGCGTGTTCATCTCGCATTTCCTTCTGTCCCCCAGGTCCCTTCCTCTCCTCCTGCGCCTCTCCGTCGCCTCAGTCCCCGTCCCCGGAAAGCCGGGACTAAATTTCAAGGTGGAATGTATTCCCTGAAAACTGTTTTGCATTTAATTAAAGGGGATCCTCAGGTTCAGTGGGTAATCCAGGAACAAGCAGAAAACCGAGCAGCTCAACCATCTCTTGAGCCCCAGATCTATCACCTGAAAAGCTGAGGCCAGGGTGGTTCTCAGTTAATCATTTATCAGCTTCTCCAAGGGAAGGGGAGGAAACTCGTGCTGGATTATTAACAGCTAAAAACAAAAGGTTAAGACACCTTCTTTCATGTGCTTCCTTAAAATAGGGAGAACAACGGAGCGTGTTTGCAAGACCATGAATTGAGGTCTTCAAGTTAAAATGGCCTTTCGTGCTAAATCAGATGTGAGTGTGCAGATGATCGTCAGAAACAGCTGAAAGTAAATAAATACATCAGAATAATTTTAAGGTCACTGACTGTGCCCCAGAGTCACAAAAAATTAACTTGGGACTCAGGCCATGTAAGGTTTTACAGAAAGACAACTTCTTTCACCATAGAGAGTGCCAAGGAAATTTCAGATGAGCATTTGACAAGAGGACCAGATCTTTTATTCCTGACACATGGCAAACCTTCCCTTCATTTCAGCAAAATTCGAAGGAAAGGCCTCAAAACGTGCAGCCGGTAAGATCTGAAAGCTGGGTTAAATCTGATATTAATGTCTAATGGTAATTATTATCATCTTGATGATTTATCTGGCTCCCTCCCTCCCACTTCCACCACCCAAATCTTAATGGAAGTGGGAGTTAAAGATGATTTTTTAATGTCTCGTTGGATTTTTAGACTGTTAATGTACCGCATCCTTCTCATTATTAGTTTATTGATTGTTCATTGACCAGCCCCCTTCAAATCGTATTAACCACCCTCTGCCAGTTTAGATTAGGGGAGTTTAAAAAGCACCTTTCATTATTTCAGCGCCACCACCACCACGGTGGAGTTCAGGCTTGGTAGCTTAATGCTCGCTCTAATGGGGCAGCTAAGAGACAAGGGGCCACGGTCCCTGCCTATTGCATTAATAGCTCAAAGGGGGCTAATACAGAAAATTAGCCTTAAACGAGCTCTGGAGATCTCCAAATGAAAGAGCCATTTATCACGCTGGCTACCTTCACTCCACTCGTTTGCTCTCTCTACTGGGAACAACTCATTTCCTCTTAACTAAATTACTTCAGAAATGTCAAGTAAGCTCAGATAGCAAACGTAACAAGAGCCTGGGTATATGTAATGTGTTGTGTGGGATCGATACGTGAGATAAATCAATAGCCCTGTATGAATCCCTATATAATTTCCTTAATATTTTGGCAAACCTTCTGCATAGAGAGATAATTCCCTCTGCAAGCCTCAGAGGCCATAAAGGAACAGACACAGGCTGGGTGATATAATTAAGTTTAAGCTTTAAGTTGCCATCATACTTTTCCCAGTACTTTGTAATTAAAGAATTTTAGGCACTGAACTGGGATTGGGTGGAGCAGACCCCCTGCGACCCTGGTCTACAAAATATGAGTCACAAGAGTGTTCCACTGCACAAAAATCTGTCAGTACCCGGGTATCTGTCTATCTGTCTGTGCCTGCAAGAACGACTCACCGAGTTTGAATAACTTGTTCTTGTTTCAAAGTACACCCCCTCACAGCTACAAACTGCAGGGAACAACGTGAAATTGATACTGAACGCTCTCTGTGTTGTTCCTTCCCTCGTCCTGATTAAATATTGACTGCTACAAATGTGACCTGCTATTTATTACCCGTTTTTCTTCCTCTGCACCCAGGAAACTCACTGTGCAAAAAAAAAAAAAAAATTAAACAAAAAAATAAAGAAAAAATATTACAATATTCCTTTATGCTGGAAAGTTTCTTGGATCCCAGCCTTACTTCTAAGGAAGAAAATGCTGCTACAATGGCTTTTAAACAATGCATCTCAGGCTCTTTTTTAGTAACCTTATTTCCAAAGAGCATATGTCTCCTGTTCATCATGTGTAAACTCAGAGTATCTCTTCTTCTGGCTGCAAATAGGCACAAGTAATCCCACCTAGATGGGGCTGGGTCTCTCTAGGCAGCAGCTGCTCCATCTGGGGCCCTTGCAATGCCCACACACACGAAGCACACCTAAATATATGCCTAATACATATAAAAACCTGTACCTAATACGTAATAATTGCAGGCATTCACATTCTAGTGCTACTCGCTGTCTAATTGCACCACCCAGCACGCACATGGAATCATGGAATGTCTCTGCTGTCCTCGTCAGCTGAAAGGAGGGAGAGACGCAGGCGTGCGTGTTCAAAAAAAAAAAAAAAAAAAGTATTTTGGATTGTGTATTCTGCAAAAGACCAGCACGGAGCAACCTTAGAAAGGAGTCTCTCGACCACAAATCAAGTACCAATTAATCAAATACACCCAAGAGGGAGTGTATGAGGTGTCAAGTGGGGGTGGGAAAGAGGGAGGAGAGTGAGAAAAAAAAAAAAAAAAGGTAAAAATGCAACCAGAAACCGTCAGGTTACAGACCTTGAGTATAAACCCCACCAAACATTCAACCTGAACCAAAACAGCAGAAACATATGGCTTTTTTTTTCCTTTTTAAAATGAAGCAACTTTCTATTTCTTAAAAAAAAAAAAACAAACCCAAACCCTTCGACCTTTCAACCAATAGTCGTAAATGGTGCTGTCAAATGGTCTTCAAGTTTTTATTTGTCCTCGCTCAAATAACCAGACCTTAATCTTGTGTGTGAAACAGAGACCGTACACGGAGATTTAAATTAAAAAAAAAAGAAAAAAAACCACAACCCCCCCCCCCCAAAAAAAACCAACACAAAAAAAAACCCAACAAAACAAACAGCCAACAACAAAACAAACAATAAATACACGGAAGGACCTCATGCTGCCTTCAACACATTTTAGATAAACACCCTCCCTGTTATTTTTCTTTACATCCTAGAAAATCGTCGCTGTTAAACTATTTGTGCGCATTTGACAAATAACAAGGTCCTGGAGATAAGTGCCGTTGATAGTAAGCATAAGGGACAGCGTTTTTAAACCTCATCTCTGGTACTTAAAATTGAATCTAGAAATAGAAACTCCTTAGATAATTAAAGATAGCTTTCCCTCCATTTGCAGCGTGTGATCTGTTTAATGTCTATCAGCATAACACAACACTAATCGCCAAGCATCTTCGAGTGACTGTCAGAGAAATGTAAAAAAATTAAGCAGCTGCAATACGCCCAAAATGAGTTATTGTAATTACATTTAATTAGTTTAATTAGTTAATTATTTTGCTTACAGCTGTACAAGAGACTGCAAACATTTGTTAATATCACATTCGCTTTAACAGTATGGGGTGGCTCTGCAGTTACACTAAATCATGGGCGCATATGTAGAAAGATGTAAAAAATGGGCACGGGGAAGGGGGAACCTTGGGGGAAGGGGGAACCTCGAGGGGAGCGGGGAAGGGGCTGAGTCTGCCTTTCCATGGGTATCTCTCGCTCTCCTCCCCGCGTTTGATTCGCCTGGGAAATGCATTTAAAGCCCAAAGGGAATCAACCCCTTCCCCCATTAAAAGTCAAGCGGTCCCCACCAAGATTATCGGGGGGGTGGGAACTGCACTGGAGCACGGGGTGCCCCATTAGAGAGCATTCGTGTAATTAAACCCTTTGAAGGGCGGGGGAGGCGGGGATATAAACTTTTCCTTTCGCATCCCTTCACTCTATCTGCTGATCCAATCAACTATTCAGCTTGCTGCCACGGGTGCCTGCTTCCCGGAGAAATTCATCGCCCCAAAGTCAAAATATATCATGAAGATATCGCTACACAGTAAAAGTTTGTCTAGCTTGTTGGAATAATCCATACCTTTTTTAATGACAGACTGGTCCAATAAGTTCATACCGCTGTTATTGGCATCTTCAACTGACTGTGGATATAAAAACATCACTATTCAAATTGACTGGATATTAAAGAATCGCGTACATAAATCATGTCATTCCAAACTGGAGTTCCTGTTATTTCCATTTATATTCATTCACTAGGGGAGGAGGGATTTTTTTATCGTTGTTATTATTATTATTATTGTTGTTGCTATTATTACTTCCCCCAATCGACAAGGAAATTAAATTCTTACAAATTATATGGTCTTCTAATAAAACAAAAGGAGGTGTGAAGCATATGGGGAGCAATACTGGTTTTGTTATCTTATAAAACATAGATATCACATAGACTTCTTTGCATTCCATAAAGCTTTATATTTCTTCCTTTGAAAATGTGGCAATGTGGCAACATCTGCAAGATCTATTGCATGACATAAATGAACACGATTAAGGACAACTTAAATGCTCCCTCCCCTTTCCTCCCCCTCCTCCTTTTTCTTTTTTTTTTTTTTTGTTTGTTTGTTTGTTTGTTTAACCCTGCTACATCTTAATAATTCAAGGGCCATTTACTTTTTATATATCATAGTTTACATTATGAACTTTTAATTAAAACCTAAGCCTTTCGGAGCGCAGTGCAAGTCCCACATCGTACAGGGGATGAGCAGAAAGAGATTTACAGCTCCCCAGGTTGCTTCCATGTCCTGAATTAGTGGGGACGGGGAGGGAGGAGCGAGAATACACATTATCAAAAGTATGAACCATCAAATTGATTGCCTAGCGAAAAAAAAGTCTCCGAATTTCAAAGCCTTATTTCCCCCCTTTTTTTCGCCTTTCTTTCCAGCCCGCCGAGGAGCACACCTGTTATTATGGCATTAACTTCTTTAGCAGGGAAGAGAACAAAGACGGGCACAGAGGACACAGCAAATGTTTGGTTTCATTTCTCAAAACGAAAGTGGAATATACAAAAAAAAACCCAAACAAACAAAAATTACTGCTGAATCTGCGTTCGGCAGAGTAAAGCCAGCTCCGAAAAAGAAGAGGTGTCATAAGAACAATTTATTGCAGAATTCCGACAGGTTCCGTTTTAGGGTATATTCTGAGAAAAAGGGGGACCTTTGGGTTTATTGGCTTTATTATTTTATTTTCCCCATTACTGTTACTAAGGGGTTTGGGTTTTTCAGTGTTATTGCATATTTGGGGAGTTGTGACGTTTTTTCTTGATAAGCAAAGCACCTTTAAGGAAAGCAGTGATTCACTTCACCATTATTTTAACTTTATCTGTGCTACGCCGAGAAGCTGAGCTTATTCGGATCCGACCCTTATCTCTGCCTCTGTGCTCAGTGGAGACATTCCAGATGGAATGTGGTTTAGGGGAAAATTGCATCTCCCCAAAATACGATGGAACAGTATTTTCTATGAGAGCTTTCCTTTCATTTTCCTTGAATCCACCCTCAAACGAGCGCACACACAGAGCGGTGCCTTATGTGCTGTGTTTGGGCATGGCTGTGTCTCTCTCTCATAATCAATAGGCTACATACCTAAAGGGCACAAAATAAAATTACAAAGTCTTCCCTCCTTTCCCTGAGCAGCTCCCGACGAGGGATGATGAGCAAATCCTGCAGCGTGGCGCACCTCGGTGGCACAGAAACGGAGGTAAACGTGAAACATCACCTTCTTTTTTTTTTTTTTTTTCCTTTTCCCCCGTCTTTCCTCCTTATCTCACCTTATCTCTGGAGCCGATGGTTGCGCGCACCCTTTATGCGTGTGCGTGCACTCCACTCGCTCCATCAGCAACGTGGGTTAGTTGTTGTAGTTAATGAGAAGACTCCTGTCTGATTTTCTATCTAATTACGCCCTCCTGCTGGGTTTTTGTACAGGATATTCGCTCAGCATGCTGGCAGTTAATAGTCACAGAGAGGATCGTAAAGATTTAATTAGGACTGCATGCGGAAACGTGGAAAAACAACTCAGACTTTTAATTACTAGACTTCTTTAGTTAAAAGTGATACCAGGGGTTACTTTATAAGAGACTTGGGTGTTTTGGTGCAACTTAACTTTCCGTGTCTCTAGCTAGCACGTAGTAGCAGCGTGAGTGAGGAGGAGGAGCGGAGGTGTGTGTGCAGGGAGGGGAAAGGTGATGAGTTTCCAGATATACTTGGAAAATCTGGAGAGGAAGATTCCCCTCCCTTCCCCCCTCCAATAATCTGATAGCACGAATCTTCCTAAATACTATCTATAACCACCTTATTCAACTTCTATGGATACATCTGAGTGAAAACCTCAAAAACTGAGCTCTATATTGTCCTTCAAAGAGTCTACAGAATCTGAATTTCGCCTTCCATTTTTCCTTCATCGAATCATTTATTACCTTTTAAATAACCGTACTACTCTAGGGTTTAGTAACCCCGCTTTTCCCCAGCCAGTGGGGGAAAAAATATCTAGGGTTTTTTTTTCCAGAGCCTCTATTAGATGATGCAAATTTGTGTTCAATAAGTAGGTCCTGGCTTCTCCGTTCCCTGTCTGAAGGCTGTAAATGGCAGATTGAAAATTCCTCTCGAGAGGGGCAGCAATAGCAATACAGCGTGTCCTGTTTACAATAACAGAGCGCTATCGTGTTACAATCACTTAATTCCAGCCCTGGACAATGGCTCACACATGGACTGGATTTGGTGTTTATAAAATAACCACTGTTTCTTTCTGTCACGCACTCTCTTTCTCTGTCTCCTTCTCCTTAGCCCAGCCCATTGTCATGGCACATATTTGATCACACATGCGTAAGATAAAGCGAAGAAAAACATCTTTATCCAACTATACATCTAGATATCCGTTCAACTTTTTGGACTATTGGAATATGACAGAAAACCAACCACTATTTGAAACCCTTCCTGGAAATTATATCTAGTGATGGTGGGTAATGAGTACACGTCGCCTAAATAAAAATCCCTGTTTCTACAAAAGGTTCCTCGAATCTGAATAAATCCATATTGAATATCAAGATGGAGAACTGCCCAACTTCATCTGTCACTGCTGGGGGGACAAGAATAGAAAATGCTGAGCGACAGCAGCGAGCTCTGGGCTGCTTTCCCTCCTGCCTGCATTAACTTGCAGTTGGACACCTCTTCCTTCACGTGTTTCTCCTTGGGATACCCTCCTCTCCCTCTTCCCCTCCTCCCCCAACCTGGGAACAAACTTTCAGAAATAAGAGGCCTGTTTAATCTCCTGCTGTCTCAGTACCCCAAACCAAGAACCCCAGCCCTGCTGGCCCACAGCCTCGCCTGTCCCATCCTGTCCCCAGCCCATCGCACTCACCCTGGCCCCGCCAGGTCGCGGGTGGCCAGGGGTGGCCCCGCTGCTCTGGGAGCTCCGAGGGGAGGCACTTTCCGCCCGTGCAGTGCCCTTCCCGCAGAAGGGATGTTTTATTGGGAAACGGATGGAGAGCTGCTTTATTTGAGCTCCTTCTTTTCTATTATTACTTCTCTCCCTTTCCTTTTTTATGTCTTTCTTCCCTATCTTTCCCCCTCCTCTGTCTTCTCTTCTTTTTCTCTCTCCTTTAATCCTTTCTGCATTTTATCTTTTTCGTCTCTTTAAAAAAAAATCTTTCCTTCTCTCTCCTCTGTTTTACTCTCTTTCTCACAAAAGCACAACAATTACCGGCTATTCTTTGGGGAAAGTGTAAACATCCAGGCACAAACAGTACTTAAAGCCTATCGGCTGCAGAGAGAAAGGAGGAGAGAGATCTCCTTTCTGCATTCACAGAGGTAAAACTCGCCTTGACTTGCAAACCACTTTGTGTGAGCCAGGAATGCGAGACGAGACCTGCGAATCGCACCCGTGGCGGCCAGGGGCTGCCCCCAGGTCTCAAAGCCACCTCGGAAACCCGCAGAAACCAGCGACCCGGCGGTCACTGAGCTCGGAGGCAGGAGCAAATCCAAACAGCAAAACCTGCCTTTTTCTAAAATATCTCTCCCCAGCAAAGCTCGGGGATTTTCCCGTGCAGCCCTAAGACAAACCTCAAGCCAAAGCAATGCATGTCCTTCACTTCCCTGCCGCTCATTCCTCTCATATTCAGCAGCATCCTTTTTCACGACTATTTTTTATCTTCCCATCTCCTCTTTTCTCCTTTCGTTTTCCCATTCTGTAACTTCGAAGTCGTTATTTCATTCAGTGGTCTATACCTTTATTTATCCCAAGACTAAATACACATGCAGATATGATATATGATAAAGAAATTTTGGAAAAAATACAGATAAAAACGCATGGAGGGGAACCTCCAAAATCCCGATTAGGAGACCCTGAGGCAGGTTTTGGACCCTGGAGGCTCCAGCCCACCTTTCGGGGGTCCCCACGGACTGGCCCTGCCCTGCTCCAGCAAGGTGCAAACCACCCCAGCAGCGAAGCTGTTAAGGGTCCTTCTGCTTTTAGGAAATAACACGTGATGATGAGTTTCGCGTGGGATGGAAGAAAGCTGGGAAATACTGTGCTTTGAGCCTGGCGAAACTCCTTTGTTATCCAAAAGAGGGAATGAAACTATTTAAAATCAGTGCTACCCTACAAAACATACTTAACAAATAAGGGGGGTGAGGACAAGGGACTTGTTCCTGATCACCAGTTATTGCTTTTGGTTTGGGTTTTGTTTATAATTTCCCTCCCTCCCGGATGAAAAATGTAGTAATTCGACAGTTTCATCAAAATCTCTGAACGGCAGGAAATTGGTTGGGGGGGAGGAGGGGAGGGTGGAGGGGAGTGGAAGCTGAGATTGCATGGGAAATAACTGGAATTTGAAAAGCCAGGCTTGAACTCTGCCAGCTTTTGAAACACGTGGAATATTTAGAGCAGCATGTCTGCCTTCCCCCTGCACTTTGCTGCTTTGCCATGTAGGGGAGGGTTTATAATGCAGAGACTGTGCGTGACAGCCAGGAAATAAATTCTCTTATTAAAAAAAAAAAAAATTAAAAAGAAATAGAGGGAGAGGGAGGGGGAGTACTACATTTACAAACCCGATGTGGAAAAACAATGGCAACCCACAGCAATATTGCTGGAAACCCCTCGGTGACCATTCCTAGCCCAGAGACGGGGGCTCCAGCCGCATTGCCCAGGAGAAAGAAACGCGGTGCCTTACCTGGACCTCCTCCATGCCGGGGTGTCCGATGCCATGCAGAGAAAGGCTGTCCCCCATGCCGGAGTCAAGGCCATGGTGAGCTGAGTGCAGGAGGACATCTGGCCTCCGAACTGAGTGGTAGTCCCGCCTGGGGTCCAGTCCCGAGAGCTGGGGCAGGGCGGCCCGAGGCTGTGGCAGCAGTGACCCGGTTTCTGATCCCACCTCTTGCCTCTGCCTCTGTCCCCAGGGGTGCTGCTGGGGCTGATGCAAGGGGTTTAGGGAGTAGGGGTCATTGACATGGGAGTAAGGGTCCTGGCTTTGGTGGTAAGGAAGAGGCTGGTAGGGGGGTGGGAAATAAGGCGGCTGGAAATCCGAGGATGGGGTGTGAGAGAGCGGAGGAGCGCTGGAGTAGGGTCCCTGCGAGACGGATCCCAGCTGAGACAGCCTGGAACTGTGGCTGGGCACTCCATCATGCCGGTCCTACGGGCGGAATGACAGACAAACAACAACAAAAAAAGGACTTTTTTAAAAAATAAAAGAAAAAGAGAGGAAAAAAAAAAAAGTAAAAAGAGCACAAACCCAACCCGAAGTGAAATAAAATAAAATAGGACATAAACAGCTGGAAAGTAGGATTCAGATGTGCCCCCTTCCCCCGCCACTTATTAGAAGTGTTCCAATGTTTTGCACTCCTATCGTGTCTATTCCCAGGAACTAGCAAGGAGGGGGTAGGGGAGGGGGATGTGAGGGAGAATTGCTAAATGTCATAATTAAAAATGTAGGACTAGTGCTCCAAATACATATACGATCTGCAATTTCAGACCAGTAGTATAATTCCCAATCCACAGCCCCTCAAATCAAACCAAGGGGGAGAAAAAAAAAAAAGCATTAAAAAATTAAGAGCACCGAGCCACCCGTCTATCTAGACAACCCACCCCTTCTGCCTAAAGTTTCCCAGCATCTGTTTATTCCCTCTGCTCAAGTCCTGTAACTCAAAATCACCAACCCATTTTCACGTGGAAAAGCCCAAAAAGAAAGTTGTACTTCTCGGAAGACTCCGAGGTGAGAAGTTTTTTAAAGAAGGACGCGGGAAAAATATAAAAAAAAAAAAAAAAAAAAAAGAAAAAAAGAAAAAAAATGAAAGCCAAAATAAAAATTACAGGGAATCTTTGCTTAAAGGGAGACTACCCCTTAAAAATAAGTTTTTGAAAAAATCAAATCAAATAAAAATGAAACATCGGTATTGAACAAATCCAGGCGCTACGATTTCTGCAGCAACTTTCAGTGTCTTTTGTTTCCTTTTCCAATATTATATTCCAGAGAATGGGGTGGGGGTTAATTGTAATGAAAAGTCTTTGGGGTGTGGGGGGGGGACAGGGGGTGGGGGGAGTGTGTAGAGGCTTCAGAGAAAAGGTGGGAGAGGAGTTTTGTCCAACTCCAACGCACGGAAGCTGAGAGGTTAAAGTAAACAAGAAAAATATCTATTCCACAAAGTGTAGCTCAAACCCCCACAAGCAATGGCACACATGGTTTAAAAACAAAAAAAAAAAAAAAAAAAAAGAAAAACAACAAGGAAAAAAAGTTCTTTTTCCCCCTGCTCTGCCCCCCAGACTCCCCTAGCTCAAATCGGGAACACACAATGCAAAAAGGGAGAAGCAGCTGCAAGCCTCCTCCAATTATTGTGCTAAATTACCAAGCCAAAGGCGTTTAAAAAGACAGAGAGAGGGAGAGAGAGACACAACAGATCGAGAGAGAGAGAGAGAACATGCAATTCTAGTACAACATGGATCCAAACTCACCATGGCGGAATAGGTGTGGACTAACATCTGGAAATAAAAAAAGTCTTGTAATAGCTAAAAAAAAAAATAATGGTGATAATACTAATAATTGGAGGGAAAAATATCAAGGAGATCTGCAAAGGGACGTGTTGGATACAGGAGAACAGCTTGAGATATTTCGAAGTCTATCCATCAAAAAAAAAAAAAGGTTTAAAAAAAAAAAAAAAAAAAAAAGAGAGACCAGTGCCCCCAAAACCGAGCCTGGAAACCTCTATCTACATATATGATTTACCCCTCCCTCTCGGGGTTTTTTTTTTCCTCCTTTTTTTTTTTTTTTTGTTTTTGTTTTTGTTGGTTTTTTGTTTTTTGTTGGTTTTTTTTTTGCCTTTGAGCTCCCAAATACAATCCTCTTCAACCCAAGGCTAGGCTCAGACTGCTCCGCTACCCCTTCCTCCCTTTCCTTCTCTACACCGCCTCATAATAATTGATATTCATGACTATTAATATTACACGACTACTTTAAAGGGAGAATGCAGGACCAAATGGAGCGTGAAGCTGGCAGCCAGCTCGAGAGCTCCCCTACTATTGTAAATGACGTTCATTCAGTGGAGAATTACTAGATGTAATCAGACGAGGGGGGCTGGCAGAGGCAGAGTTTGGGGAGAGGGAGAGGGGGGAAAAAGTTTAGCAAGGAAGAGGCAGAACTTCAATTAACTCGAGCGGAGGAAGATGCGGAAAGTAGACACTGCTGAGCTGGAGCAAGGGAGAGAGATGAAGCAATGCTTGAGGCGAAGAAGCAGAAGAAGCAGAGAAAGGAGCAGAAGCAGAGAAAGAAGAAGAGAAAAGTGTATTTCCCTTTTGTTTTAATATCTACTTAATTATACATTCCTAATACGAGGAATTGATTGCCTTTGGTGCTTTTGTTCTTGCAGTTAGTTTTTAAGCAAATAATGAAGAAAAAAGAGGCTTTTCTCTTTTTTTTTTTTTTTTTGATAATTTTTAAAGGAATGGAAGAAGAAACGTGCAGTCACTGCAATATATGTCTATTTACAGCGAAGATTAAGCCCTTCTGGTGCTTGTTACAGATCATATTTATTCGCAACAGTCAAATAAATACTTGAATCTGCATTGTTGGGCTCCACTTTTTTTTTAATCCTCTTTCTGTCGCCCGATATGAAAAAAAAATATATACGTACATAGATCTCCCGATTTCCACACAAATGTGAAATGCATCGAGTGAATTTTAAAGGATAGTAAATTTATAGTTTTGAGGCAAAGCCAGAGGCGATATAAAACCTTTTTGATGTTGCAGGAACCCGTTCAACTGGACTGTCTGCCATTTCTGTTAAAGTTCAACTTACGTTCCTTCCTAAATAGACTCACACTTCCCAGAGCTTCCCCCCCGCACGCACACACGCACACACACACACACACACACACACACTTTTGTTTTAAGAACAGATTCAGTTTAAGTGGCTGAGACGCCTCTACCATCGTGTTGTTAATTATAAATCTGAAAGAAGAGAGATGTTTTTTAAGGTAAAACTAGAGGGTTTCAGCTCTTACAAAAAAAAAAAAAAAAGAAAAAAAAGACAATTGCCTTTTTTTTTTTTTTTTTTTTTTTTTTTTTTTTTTTTTTTGCCAAGCTACACGTTACCAAATGCCCTGGAGCGCATCCCCAAGTTAGGATACACCCTGCCCGCAGCCAAATCCCACCCAACTGCTCCCGCAGCTCTTCTCTCCCCCGGCAATCTACACACGCGGCTGTCCGTAGATCCCCAGCGCCTTAAAGCCCCCATCAAAAGCAGGGTGGATAAAAAAGCCCTCATGCCCGACCTCGGCAGCCAGGGAGGGGAGATGTTTTGTCGCCTGCTGCTGCGGGCACAGACAATGGCCGGGCTGTGCCGGGAGATGGGGAGGGAAAAGCAGCGAGGGCTTAGCGGGCTGGGGACACACACACACACACACACACACACACACACACACACACACACACACACATACACACGTGTGTGCTCGTTCTCTGCTCCTTCTGCACATGCTGGCTTGTGCCCATGATAATTAGCTTTTGGGAGTGGAGACATTTCTCCTGTGCTGCCGGCGGGTCCCCTCCCCGCTTCCCTCCATTCCGTCCTTTCTCCGGCCGGAGCTGTACCTTCCCCCGGTCTCTTTCTGCGCTTTTCCCCCTGTAAGTGCCAAGGATCTCCCGGAGGGCAGGGCTGCTGGCGGGGCTGGGGACGGGGCTGCCCCGACGGCGCTTCCCCGGGGGGCTCCGGCCGCTTCCCGATCCCCAGCCCTGCCCGTCCCCTTCCCAGCACAGTCCGCTGCCCGATCCCCGCTCCCTGCCCTGCAGCCAGCCCCTCGCTCGGTGTCCCCTCTCTCCTTGGTACCCAGCCCCTGCCCAGCCCCTGCCCAGTTCCCAGTCCTGGTTCCTGTCCGGTTCCCACTCCCAGCTCCTGTCCGGTTCTCAGTCCCAGCTCCTGTCCGGTTCCCACTCCCAGCTCCTGTCCGGTTCCCACTCCCAGCTCCTGTCCGGTTCTCAGTCCCGGCTCCTGTCCTGTTCCCACTCCCGGCTCCTGTCCTGTTCCCACTCCCGGCTCCTGTCCGGTTCCCACTCCCGGCCCTGTCTCCGGTCCCTGCTCAGTGCCCAGTCCTTTCCCGGCCTCTGTTCAGTCCCCGGTCCCTTCCCTGTCACTGGTCCCTGCTCTATCCCCAGCCCCTGCCAGGTCCCTGACCAGCCCCTGCTCGGTCCCCTGTCCCTGCTCAGCGCTCATTCCATCCCGGCCCTTGTCCTGTCCCCGGTCCCCTCCTTGTCCCCGGTCCCTTCCCGGTCCCGGTCCTTGCCCGGCCGCCTCCCCACGGAGCAGCTCCGGCTCTGGAGGTGGCGAATTGCGCCCTTCTGAAAATCTCCCCCCATGATCGCCGCGCAAACGCCTCCCACTCAATTAAAAAAAATAAAAAGAGTAGAAAAAATTAAAATAAGATTTTGTGGAGCGCCATTCCTCACTTATCTTTTCCGTTTTTTCTTTCTTTTTTCCCCCCCGCCTTGTTTCTGAGAAAATCCCGCACGCTGGTTCAACTTACAAGGAATACATTCGCGGAGCCCGTTTGGGAAAGATCCGGCTCAGGAAACCGTGCAAAATTAAGAAACGTTTCGCAGTGTTTGAGCTGTGATTTTTTTTTTTTTCTCCCCCCTTGGTTTGCTTTTTGACCTCGCAAATAAGGTCTGGATAAAGCTCCCAACTTTCCGTGTCCGCGGACTGTGCGGAGCTGCCTTTGACTGTGTCGGTTCGGGTGCGTGAACTCGCACACGCACAACAATGTATGTGCCGCTTAATTAATGCCAGTATATGTACACATGCACATCTTATCTGTTGGTGTAGAGGTATTAAAAAGTCGTAAAAAACGTATCCGATTGTGAAAACAAGAAAAAACAAACAAATAAAAAAAATTCCATATTCAGGTTGAGCTGAGCTTGGAATTGCAAAATAAAAAATAAGAGAAAGAAATACATCCAGTCTCTGAATATCGGATTGTGTTTCTTTTCTATTTTTTCTCTCTTTTAAAAATTTTCCTCAACATTTGTCCATATTTAATCGAATTATTTATAATTGAAGGACTAAACAATCAAACTCTTGCCTTTAAGTTGCCTCATTCCAATCCCCAGATCATTTCTTTGATGTTTTAAATCGCATCAAACAGCTTTTCCATGAAAAAAAAAAATAAAAAGTTTAGGACTTGGCATGCTGAATACAAATATGCAAATAAATAAGCATTTAAGCATTTACTCTCAGTTTCCCATCTCTATATTCGTGTGTGCTGGTGTATGTCTCTATTTCTGCCTGGATGTATATGTAAAGCTATATATGTATTATATAGCCATGCCTGTTTCTATATGCTAGATGTATATTTAAATATACATATACTCCCTTACTCATATGCATATAATATACTCACCTCATAGATATCTTCATACTTGACATTTTCAACCAGTTTCCAGAGCATGATGGCAGGCTGTTCTCTAGGAGGTGAGTGCATTCATGTGAAGAGCAGATGTCTGGATTCTCAGTACTTCTCTGTCTGTAATGATCCATCTATAATTGGAAATGGGGGACAGACACCAAATCCGACGTTCCTCTTCCATCGCAACTTATATCTGTTGTCTGAAACAATAGGCTGCAGAAGCCTACCTCAATCGGATAGTAAAAAACATTATCTGTTACATAGTTACATATAGCTACAGACATATATGTGACTAGATATAGACATATACACACATATAGACACTTATATGCAGGCATGTAGAATATATACATACACACAGCTGCACGCTCACAGATTTACACATACAGGCACCTATACACACATATATCTGTGAACAGGCAACTTTTTCCCATGTATAGACATATTAGTTGCCACATTTAGATATGTAAATTATATCTATCCTTCCACATGTAGGCACATGGAGACTGCATGTTACATGTGCATGCAAACCTGGTCAATTTATATAGGAGTGTATTTAAATGAATATTGGTGAATCTAGTTATACATTTATACATATATCTGTTGGTATAGAGGGATTAAATACACCCATTATGCAGTGCATATATCTGCTATTTTAGTAGATGGTTGGATGGATGCATGGATAGATAGATAGATAGATAGATAGATAGATGGATGAAATTTAATTAATATTTTTTCGATGGTCCCTATGATAAAATAAAGGATAAGTTGCCTCTGCACTAAGTGATGCATCATTTAAAACGAGATATGATGCTTTTCCCCACATGCAATATGCTTTTATTTACATGTCCAGAAATTATCCTCTCATATGCAGTTAAACACCAAAACAGCGTCTCATCAAAGCACATCCAAGCAAATCTAAGAGGAGTAAATTTAGATCAATGATTTCCACTGGAAAGCCTTAGACTTCAAGGTTAGACTATATATTTTATAACTTAGAAATACTTTATATGGGGAAAAAATAAAGGGGAAAAAAAACAGTTAAGCAAACCCTTCTGTGCACACATTTGAATAGTGTTTAGTACTTTCAGAAAACGATTAAAAATAGAGTTGGATTTGTGCATTTCCTGGGTAGCCCTCGGTTTGGAAGGGGAGAGGAGGAGTTAGACCAGTTTTAACCTTTATTTCCCCCCCCCAGGCAAACCTTCCTTCGCATTGTCCGATTTTTTTAACACGTTGCACGGCAAAGAGCCGACACAGGCAGCAGAGCCCATCTCTGCCTTTGAAAGGAAACAATCGAGCTTTGCAGTGGGCTGCTGCATCAGGAGGGGAAAAAATGGGGGAAAAATGAGGCACAGAGGCAGAGAGGCAGAGAGAAAGAAGGTGTTTCTAAATTCAAGGTCCTGTCTCTGGAAATTTCAAGCTCTGCCTATAAGGTTCCTACAAATCTTTGTTATTCTGCACGGGATCCTATGGGAAAGTGCACAGTGTCCTTTGTACTTTCAAAGGTCCTACAGGTAAAGATGCTTTTATATATATAATCTCGGAAACGAGGAGAACTTCATCAGGAGACACATTTGCTGGTGTGTGGTTGGCTGGTGGGAAGGGTGGGCTTTGCTTTTTCTGTTCGCTTTGGCCTCAAATTAAGGCAGAAAATATAAATTCATGCCTTTCTCCCTCAGCCTCCGCACCACCCTGCCACCCCTCCCCATTTCACAGTGTGCATCTTCTAAAACCTCAACCCACAAAAGGCAAGAGGCAAATAGTGGCCAGATATTGCAGCAGCAGCTGGACAACGGTTTGCTAGAAGTTATTAAAGCAGATAGGAGTTTTTTGGTTTTTTTCTCAGCATAGCCAGTATCGCACTGAGGAGGAGCAGAAAAAAGGCACATCTTTGAGTGGATTGGACTGATCATTTCAACTGAGGCAATAGGGTAAAAAAAAACGCTGAAAAAGGAGAAAGGATGTGAGCTGTTTGCATGGGGATGTGCGCAGATATCCATGCAGCCACCCTTATGCACCTATAGATCTGAATGACCCTCTTAGAAAAATACCAAGCTCATAAAGGGACAGTTTGCCATCACTTTTGTGAAAGTCTTTGAGTCATGAAGGCTGGCACAGGGCAGAGTGAATGAGCTTCGTGGCGGCTAATGCTTCACAATTCCGTGGCATCCTGAATTAAATACGTTCTGCGAGCTGGGGGAGGGGAGAGGAGAGAAAAAAAAGAAGACTCTAAAATAGACTTGACGATCACTGGCTCCTTGATAACACATTGGTATTGGTAGTAAATTCTTTTAAACCCCACTCTTATTACTTTTCTCTTGCATTTGCAAAACACGACAAACGAACAAGTGTTCATTTGGAAAAGTAAGGTTCTTCACATTTTATTTTTGCGCTCGCTTTGCACCCCCACCCCCACAGCTGAATATAGTTTAATTCAGCAATTCCACGCAGCAACACTTGCACCGATTTATCCCTCAAACATCCAATGAGCCCTGCGTCCAAAAGGCAACACACGTACCCAAAACTGACCGCTACAACCCACACTTTCAAAACCAAAAAAAAAAAAAAAAAAAAAGAAAAAAAGAGAGGAGGGAAACCAGTCGTTTCCCGGCAGTTTGGGTCGCGCTTTTCCAATCTCTTCCAAAGAAAACACCGGGGTTTGTTGTTGTTGTTGGCTTTTTTTTCAGCAGTGAGCTGGGCAGGGGCACTGCAGCCCCAGCCGGGCAGCTGCGACGGCAAAGCAATACGTTATATATGTTTTTTAAGGATACCTTTATAGGTAGCCCAGCCCAGGGCAGAGGAAGCCCCGCTCGCCGCAGCGCTGGGCGATGCCCGCGGGACCGGAGCTCGCCGCGCGTTCGGCGGGGCAGCGGCGCCCTCTGATGGGCACTCGGATGGAAACACGGCTCCTCTTGGAAAAGTCGTCTCCTTCCAACCCCCCTGCCACGGACAGGGACACCTTCCGCTAGCCCGGGTTGCTCCAAGCCTTGTCCACATCCAGGCATGGGGCAGCCACAGCTTCTCTGGGCAACCTCTGCCACGGCCTGCCCACCCTCACAAGGAAGAATTTCTTCCTAATATGCGTTCAAATTCCTCTCTTTTTCAGTTTAAAGTGATGCCTTAGGTTTTAGCTTTTATGTTTTTCAGAATCTCTGCTAAATGTTGTATAACTCCGACACTTGATATTAGATATTAGTAAATTCTCTTCGCAGGGTGGTTAGACAAAGCAATCCCTTCCCAGCTAGAGAATCAAGGACAACTGGTACCCAAAAAGCAGAAACAAGGGCAAGGGAAAGGGGCCAAGCCAGGGGGCTGAGACTTCATAACCTGAGGCTGTGGCTGGACAATTGACCCCGATGTGTAGATGAACCAAAACTTATAAAAGTGTAAAAACTCGTGACCAGGATCCATCTGGGATTCCACCTGGCTGCAGCCCCGTGTATCCTTTCAATAAATACCTATTTTATTCCATTTGCTCTGTCTAGTCTCTGTTCCAGGTCAGCCTTTCTAGGCATCAAAAGCCATTCCCTGTGTCCTGTCCCCCCATCCCTTGTCCCCAGTCCCTCTCCAGCTCTCCTGGAGCCCCTTTAGGCTCTGGAAGGGGCTCTGAGCTCTCCCTGGATCCTTCTCTTCTCCAGGCTGAACATCCAATTCTCTCAGCCTGTCTGCTCCCATCCTCAGAGCATCTTCACATTTTACTCTGCACTTGCTCCAAGGTCCATATCTGGGAGTTGCAAACACCCAAATATTTCCTCTGCTAGAAATGATGCTGATATGAATTTTTCCTCCTTAAGGATAAAGTTGCAGGTTCTTATTTAAGTATTTACTTATTTAAGCATTTACTTATTTAAGCATTTACTTGCAGGTTCTTATTTAAGCATTTACATTAATTTTTGATTAACAGGTCATTTGGTGTTTGGACCTCTACTTTAAATCAGAATAAATCTTTTATACCCCATGTTCAATACTGTGAGTATTACCCACTGTAGAAGAGTGAGAATACAGACTAGGTAGAATACTCTAATTATCCCAATGAAATATCTGTTAATAGCCCTGCGAGGGAGAGAACCTACAAAAACAGGATGGCTACTTTGCTGAGGACTCGAAAAAAAATTTAATTCATTAAGTTATGCTACCTTTATTTCACATACTTTTTATTTTTTAAATTTTGCCTCCCCCTAATCAAGGCCCTATTTCAGAAATGGGCTTTAAATCCTGCTCTGCCTTTTAAAACTAGCATGGATCTCTATAAATAAAAGTCTGTCTCCCTCAGTATCCAACTCCCAGCAAATCCGTATTGTTGGCTGGAGTTTAAAAGAAATCCGTTTACCCCAGCGCCCTCTGCTGCTCGCTGAGCTCATGGAAAGGCAGACTTCCGAGTTCTGGCAAAATCCAGGCTTTTTGAACGTGTTTGGTACCTTTTCCTCCAAACCAGCTTTTTTTTTTTTTTTTTTTTTTCCCCTCCTGATATTTTTTGTACTGCATATTCTCACGTGTATTTCGGAAATAATCTTTTTTTTTTTTTTTTTTAAGCTTTTTTTAATTATAAAGCTTTCAATTTGCATTGCAGGTATCTCGAAATTTACTGCCAACCTACTAATGGATTTACAAAATCATTGCCTTGGTGAGCAATTTATGCCTTTTCTTCATGGACGATACCAAGATTCTTCTCTTAAAAATCCAACGTTCCATAATGTTTGCTGGTAAATCTGTGCTTCCTGCTACATCTCCAGACATAACCAGAGTTTTTCATGGACTCATACAATTGTAGGATGACAGAATAATTTGGATTGGAGAGGGACTTTAAAGGGTATCTTAACCCCCTGCCATGAGCAGGGACATCTTCAACCATGTCAGGTTGCTCCAAGCCCCGTGCAAAGACCTTGAACATTTCCAGAAATGAGGCATCCATCACTTCTCTGGATAACCTGTGTCAGTGTTTCACCATCCTCATTGAAAAATTCCTTCATTAGATCTAATCTGAATCTTTTTTCAGTTTAAAATCCTTGCTCTGACATTACAGGCCCTACTAAAAATTCTGTCCCCATCATTTTACATTTTCCTGAACCCACCAGTGTTTTCTTCAAGGAAGGGAATCACCAAACCCAGCAGCAAGAAAGATACCTAGAGCATCTTTTAAGGAGGCAGGAAAGCTCAGCCACATGTGTTGAACCCTTACGGACAGGTCCAAAACTGTTTTCCACATTTAACACCCAGGTCTCTCAGTCATTCCTCACAGGACAGGTCCTCTGCATCCTTCACCAGCTCCATTTCCCTACTCTGGACCCATTCCAGTGCCTTTTTTTAGTGAGGAGCCCAAAACCGAAGATACTGATTTTGTGGAATTGTGATAATAAATGAGCTCAAATGTCACTCACTTATCTCTGGTGCCCATTTAGGGACCAGATTTTGATATCAGGAACCCCAGCAGGTGAGCCCTCACACTGATGGGTCATGTTCAGTTTCCTTGTGTTTCCTTGTCTTAGCACCAAAATCTCTTTGAACAGGAATCCTGAGTGCCAACTTCACAGCATTCCATGAGTGACAGGAAAAGCAGGAGTTAGGGGGTACAGCATTAAACTAAGACTTTATGCACAATCTGCCACTGGAAGATTTATCCCTTGGAATACAAAGGGGAGACTGGGAAGTCTCAAGAGCTGCTGTCACTGCTGCATGGTTATCCTTCGTTTCCACATCCACCTTTGGAAAGTGAATTAATCCTTTCTAAACCTTCTTCCTCCTAGGAGCCAAACAAAACACACAGAAAAGTTGCTGAACTTGTTTCCTTGAAAATTAGAAATCAGTCATATGAGGTTATATTTCATTTTTCTCAGCTGGGATATGGACCATCACTGAAATTAGCTGGTCTATCTGAATAAAGCATATCCTTTTTATTTCTCTATTTTTCCCATTCCCAAACACCCCCCCCCCCCAATATCTAAATAGAGTCACAAAATCAAGAATGGACAAACTTAGGGGAGGTCTTAGTTTTACTGAATATTTAAAATGTCAGGAGGTTAGGAGATGCCATTTTTACTAGTTTAATTTAGTTGAGCCGTACTTACGTGGGTACAAAGTGTTTGTATGTGATTTAGCAAAAAAAAAATTAAATTATATTTATGTGAGGAAACTTTCAATTTTAGGATGTAGGCAGAAGAGCAAATGATATATTTAAATTTCATGGCAGGAGAGAGTTAATCAGTTTTAAGGGGAGAGAAGAAAAACTGAGATATGGCCCATTATCCGTTTTGAGAATATAACTTTTTTTCTCCTCCAATACCACCCCCCTGCTTTTTAATTTCTCCACTCTCTTAACTTGCTTTCTCACAGTAGGTACTCAGAAAACATGACCACAGGCAATGCTTTAGGGACAGAAAAATTCTGAGTACATGAAAGAAGACATGGCAAAGTCAGCAAACTGCATCTATAGGGGAAATGCATTTCAGGCTTTCAAAATTGCTCATAATGTATCTGGAGTTACACCATTCCCTGGATTCTCCCTTCAGTCTGTTCTTATACTGCACTGTGGCTTTCAGGGACTTCAGCCCAAGTAATAGAGGGGGTTTAGATCCCTTCCCTTCCCTTCCCTTCCCTTCCCTTCCCTTCCCTTCCCTTCCCTTCCCTTCCCTTCCCTTCCCTTCCCTTCCCTTCCCTTCCCTTCCCTTCCCTTCCCTTCCCTTCCCTTCCCTTCCCTTCCTTCCCCTCCCTCCCCTTCCTTCCCTTCCCTTCCCTTCCCTTCCCTTCCCTTCCCTTCCCTTCCCTTCCCTTCCCTTCCCTTCCCTTCCCTTCCCTTCCCTTCCCTTCCCTTCCCTTCCCTTCCTGAAATACCTGACAAGGAACATTTTTGGTTAATCAGTTTTCCTATTCCTCAGAAGTTCACAGGATCCTGGCATGGTTTTCCCTCATATCAGAAATTTCAGACAGCTTCCAGGCACAGTCTGGGAGGCAGGAAAGACCCAACATTATTCCCAGGAGTCTGAATCAATATGAACACCTTGATTTAGAGTCCATTCAGTCACTTAAAGTTTATTGATATGGATATAAACTCCTCTAGTAGTGCTAGTTAAGTCAGGACAAATAATTCAGATATAGCCTAAAAAATTGAGCACAAACTTGTTTGGTTTAGGTTAACTGCATCCTCACTGCTTTCCATGCAATATTCGTTCTAGTGATAGAACATGATATTAATATTAATATAAACATGCAATTTAGAATTGTAATCCTAAGGTAATTGTATATATCATTACTTTCATATTATAAATGCAGAAACACAATAAAAATCAATGTTTCTGGCCTTACAGGCATAAGAATGAGCAAGTGTAAATGAATCATTTTTAACAGTTCTGAAATTAAACATTTTGCTCTCCACTATCAAAATGAGAAATTTGAAAATTCAAATTTTAGCTTTTCTCCCACTCCTAGTTTTCAAATGAACATCTAATGATTTGATTCGGCTACCAGAAGAGAACTGACAATGTAAAAAATATGAAAATCTGCACTTTGACAAATAAATTTGTTTATGGAGTTTCTGAATATTTTCCTAAAGATGCAATGACAATGCTCCTTAAAAAAAGTGCTCTCAGAATTGCTGTTCCATTTTGACAACACTGGTCTTTGTTATTAAGCTTCATCATGGTCAGTTTTTTCTCCAACAAAGTAATCACAAGTCTTTTTCTAGGTCTACTTTTTTCCCAGGGGCTTTAAACTGAGTTTTCTCACATGCTGGAATCACAAGAGCAGTGTCAGAGCTCCCTGAATGACCAACATTGTTTCAGTCTTTGGGTTTTTTTGGTTTTTTTTAATAAATCCCCTCTTGTAACTAGTGTTGATTATAAGTTAATGATGGGTCCCTAAAACTTCAGTGAAAATATAAACCAGAAATACTCTTACAAATATATGGGGTATAAATGAAGGGACTTTAATCAGTGTAGTGGAGAGGGGGACTGGAATTCAGGAGAATGCTTCCCTTTCCCAGCCCTGCTTGGACTGTTCTGTGTGCATGACCTTGTCCACACCAATTTCTTTACTGAAACTCCATTGTGACTTACCTTGTCTGTTGTTGATCATAATTTATAGATTCATAGAATCCCAGAATAGTTTGGGTTGGAAGGGACCTTAAAAACCATTTAATTCCAACCCCCTGCCATGGGCAGGAACACTTTCCACCACTGCAGGTTGCTCCAAGCCCTGCCCTGGTCTTGAACACAGTTAATAAAAAACAACTTGATCACATCCCAGAGGCAGAAACATCAGGAAGATACCTGTCTGACAAAAAAAAAAAAAAAAGAGCTCAATGTTGCAGCACCAAGAACAACATCCAGCAAAGTTTCCTATAAAGCCAAAATTCTTTATGCAGTGTAGGATCTCTTGTGCAAATTAAGGGTGCTGCCATTTGGTCAGCTTCTCTCATTCTCTAGGGATTTCCAGTGTGCATCCTCTGATAAGGAACTAGTCTAAAGTAGAGCAGCAAATCTATTTTGTGCAAGTCATGAAAATGAATGAATGAAAATGAATGAAAACAAGATAGCCCAGGAACCATGGGACAATCAGCTTAGTGAAAACACAAGCTGCAATTGCTCAGTTAATGTAACTCATGCAGAACATGGGCCAGAAAATCGGCGTGGAACAACTGTTGGATGAGCCACAGAGTTCCTGCAGAACACTAATAATAACACTGTCTTGATTTTACTTTTTAAGACCATGGACATAAAATCTTTGCCTAATTTAATAAATTGTTCCTTTCTTAATCACTACATCTGATAAAGATATAAATCTGTTTTCCACTCAGGGTTTTATTGAAATAGAGTCCTTGAACTGAAATATCTTTTGATATGATGTATCTGTTAACTCTTGCAGTTCTCCGCATCACCTTGCTGTTAAGATGAATAAATTAAACTTGTTTTGTTTTTCATTTTATGGTAGATTCTTTTATACTTCACAGAATCACAGAATGGTTGAAGGTGGAGGCCAGCTGGTTCATCCCCCCTGCTGAAGCAGGGCCACCCAGCCCTGGTGACCAGGACCATATCTAGATGACTTCTAAATGCTCCAGGGAGGGAAATCCACAACCTTCCTGGGCAACCTGTGCCAGTGCTTGGCCACCTTCACAATAAAGATGTGTTTCCTGCTGCTCAGAGGAACCTCCTGTGTATC
Organism: Acridotheres tristis; assembly: GCA_037013685.1. NCBI lineage: Eukaryota > Metazoa > Chordata > Aves > Passeriformes > Sturnidae > Acridotheres > Acridotheres tristis. The sequence goes on along the minus strand of CM072887.1, from coordinate 108,083,276 downwards.
AGTGGGTGCACTTGACCTCTGGTCCTTTCACTGGACACCACTGGGAGAAGCTTGGCTCTGTTCTCTTTGCATTCTCCCTTCAGGGATTTAGGTGCATGAATAAAGTCCCCCTGGAGCCTTCTCAAGGCAAAGCTGTCACAGCTTTCTCAGCCTTTCCCCACGCTCCAGAACCTTAATCCCCTCAGGGCTGCTTTGTTGGACTCTGCAGGGTGTCCATGTCCCTCTGGCATGGAGAAGCCTTGAACTGGACACAGCTGTGAGCTCCCCAGTGCTGGGTGCAGGGAAATGATCCCCTCCCACCTGCAGCCCAGGACACATTTGGTCCTTTACCACCTCGGTGTGAAGGACACAATGCTGCCTCACATCCAGATGGGTGTCCACCTAAAAGGCTGCTCAGAAGTTACTAACAGCAGCTGAGATTGAAAAGTCAAAATCCATCTTCTATCATAATTGAATGAGTAATGAATGAGATGCAGCTTAAGTTTTGGCAGGCAATTAACTGAAAAAAATATGCACAGAGCTGAAACATACTAATAAATAAAGACTGAAATATATTCACTGCCCCAAATATTGGTTTTGCTGATTGAAATAGCTGGAAGAGCACATAGATCATCTGGCCCTACTGCCTGTGTGCCTTGCAGAATACATCACATGTCAGGGAACTTACTATATCCTTGGTTTTTTAGTGGAAACACCTTTACAGCAGTCTAAGGATCAATTCTAAGTCTAAGGAGCCCAGGTATTTTCTGTAAAGATTCAGACAATGTTTTGGTGGCAGCAGGGTTGCCACATCACTTTATTCAGCCCACCAATAGCTCTATGAACGGGATGTGTCAGAAATAAGCTCCATATTCCATGTGCTGTTGCTTCATACCTGTGACAGATACAACTTGACCTTTATTAATAAGTACATGATATCCTTTTGTTTAGTCAGACACAAGACACTTGGCCTTCTGCCCTCAAGTTCAAGCTCAGGCTTGGTGGATCATCTCCTGCAACCAAAAACTCCCTTTCAGAGCTGCTGCTTTCCAGAGCTGTCTCCACCATCTCCTGGAGAAAATACATATTTTCTTCCAAGATGTAGAAATTCCTTTTTTATTTTTTAATAAGTTGTTTACTGACATCTAGCTTCTTGAACAATCCAGATAAATTTCCCCCTTCACCAGTTTTTCTGCAATTTCTATGTCAAATTACAAACATTATCATCAATGTCATTATTTATTCTCATCAGTGAGAATATAAACTATTGTCAGGGCAGGAACTGAAACTTGAAACTCTTTTTTTATTACATGGAATTTACATTTTTAATCATTATTCTCACTTTTTCATCAATTTCTGGGTCAAATAGATAGATTTAATATCCATTTATGGCATTTAGCATTTTGATGGATTGTTATATTTGTAGTAAACATCCTTTGGTTGCAAGTCAAATGTGCTCTAGAACTTGATCAAATTTGTCATCTCATTAAAAGGAAGAAAAACAAGTTTTCTTGACAGCATTTGTTTTCCGTAAAACCATATTGATTAGTGTTAATCACATTATCCTCCTTTAATTTTTTTATTAATTGAGTCCTCAGTCAGATAATTCATTAGTGGGAACAGAACTGATGCCAGACTGTTAAGTATCTAATTATGTGGATTTTCTGTTCATATTTTGAAAATTTTAGCAACAAATTAGCTTCTATGCTTCACCAAGTTATAAAAAAGGAAATATTTATTTTCCAGACAGCTGATCATTTCTTTGAAAGCTCCCCAAGTTGTCATATTTTAAGATATTGTGCAACCACAGATGAAATTATTCCTTTGTTTTTATCCATAGCATTTGTTTTCTTCCTTCAAGGCACTAGTTAATAATTGCTGTGAGAGGTTACAGGACCTGCTCCTCTGGTTTGATTATTGCACCAGACTGATCCCTGCTATTAACATCTTCCCTCTCCCTTTTTTTTCATTCTTGAAATTTCACAAACCTGGAAGTAATGGCTTTCTATGATTTCAGATGAACTATAGGAAAAAAAACCCATGTGTTAGATGTAAGAAAACCAAAAATCACCTGAAAAAGCCTGAAACATTTCCACTCCTTGTGCCACATTGTGCCCTCAACATGGGTATGAAATCAGAACAATTGCTTATAGTGATCTGACAGATTAGCTGATTCTGATAGAGCACAAACTGAAATGAAGGGAACAAAATAAAACCCTTGTGTGGATAACACACAAATATATACATATATACAGATAACACACATTGAAATCGGGTCAGTAATTACACATGGGCTCATGTGTATTCCTCCCAGAAGCAGGCTGAGTGCTGTTCAGCTGTGAGTGACACACTCTGATTGTAGGACTGGTTTTTAGTGGGACAGGAGATGTTTGGGAACAGCCACGTGGGTTTCAGGGGCTAAAGAGAATGAGAATTTTGGGGAAGTCAAGAAGGAATAATAAAACAGTAAATAACTTGAGCATTGCTCTGCCATCTCTATTGATCTCCCATTCTCTTCTAATGCTAAAAGAACTCCTGGAAAAGTTTTGGCTTGGATTAGCTAACAGTCTCCCAAGCATGAGGAAAAGGGGTAACACATATCAGAGATCTTTCCTCCTGTGCAGTCTGGACGCAACAACCTCTTTTGAAGGGGAAAAGCCACGCTGGATTGCTTTTGTGAGGAACACAAGAATTCTCATAGAATAAGGGGGAAAATATTGCTAATAAACAGAGCTGTCTGGAATTAATCCTGGCCCTATTGAAGTCCATGGGGATTTTGTTATTGACTCAAGTAAAGGCTGAACAGGGTCATTAAGATAGCCCCAAGGTACTTGAGTACCAGAAATCGTGGATGTAGTGTGATATTGGAAAATAAAAGGAATTATCACTCTTTTGGGCTATTCTGTAACTAGGTGAAAGGAGGAAACAAGGAGATTCTCTTTGAACTGCTATTAGAGGACATTGTTCTCCATGGTAAATAATTGACACATTTTATCTAATTGTCTTTAAATATTATTCAGTGAATCAGACTTTTGTTTGTCATCTCAGGAATCATTAGTGACACTAACATTAGAAAAAAGCTTTAGCATTTTGGCATATAAAGAGACTCCCTATATTATTATTTTTTTTTTCACAGATCATCTTCATTGACACACATTATTATCTTTTGAATAATATAGTTATTTATTTTGTCTGCAAGGTGTGACTTTTACTTTGCTCCTGGGGTCATTCAGCAGCTGCAGCTGATGCAGCCTTTCACGTTGGAGGCTGGGAATGTTCATCTCACTGAGGTTTCCTCTGATCCTGACAAGACTTCCTGAAATATGAGGCTGACAGACATGACACAGGAGCTGCAGGAGATTCACATCATAATTCTGAAACACTTATTTCACCATTATGAAATGAAAAAATGTACCTTACTCCAAAAGATAGTTTGTGATTGACTTCTATTGGCTCTGGCTTCATCCTTGGCTCTCTCCCCACATGATCCTTGTTGATAGTTGCTGTGGCACGTTTGTCTGATCTGAATTATGTGCAGATAATTTATGGAATACTTTTAATGACCTTCCTGAGGGCAGGCTGTCTTTACTGCACTTTGCACAAAGTTCAAGATGATCTGTGTGTCAGAAGTGACTGATAGGAACATTTTATGCAGTGAAACATAATCAACTACTCAAAAGAAGCAGCTGAGTGGCAAGAAGCTGCTTATGAAAGCTGAGGTTACAGACTCCTGAGAAAGGCTGCCCAGAAGTTACTAACAGCAGCTGAGATTGAAAAGTCAAAATCCATCTTCTATCATAATTGAATGAGTAATGAATGAGATGCAGCTTAAGTTTTGGCAGGCAATTAACTGAAAAAAATATGCACAGAGCTGAAACATACTAATAAATAAAGACTGAAATATATTCACTGCCCCAAATATTGGTTTTGCTGATTGAAATAGCTGGAAGAGCACATAGATCATCTGGCCCTACTGCCTGTGTGCCTTGCAGAATACATCACATGTCAGGGAACTTACCACATCCTTGGTTTTCTGCTGGAAACACCTTTACAGCAGTCTAAGGATCAATTCCCTGTCTGGTTTCCAGCTGAAGTTTAATTGTACAGGTGTGGCCATGTTGTGACAGTTGGCCTCAGAGATCAATCTGTTTAGAAACACTAATGAAGAAACCCCAAACTTCAAAAAACCCAACCAATAAACCAAATTATTCAAAACTTCATCAGTAATTACTTGATTTCCCACTGGTGTAGTCTTTCTATGAGCCTGTTGGTTTCCATGAGGAATATTCTTCCTATGCTCATTCTTACTTGTCTAGTCAGTGGCCATTTTTGAGGTGCTCTGATTCTTTTTTCCTCAAGACAACAACCTTGAGTCAACTCAGCAGGTTAAAAACAGTGCAGAATCTGGAGCAGAGGCTGCAACACCAACAGACTGCAATTGGAAGCACTGTCCAGCCTGATGGATGAATTGAACCTGAAAATCTGCAGGACAGGATGGACAACAGATAAGGTTGCTGCAACTCTTTCTGCAATGACATCAGTTTCAGTCCTGAGTTGAATTAGTGATTAGAAGTTCCTCCCATTTAATTTTAACTGAAGGTAAGTTTAGTGTGGGGTCTTTCCCTTTCTACTTGAAAGTTAGGTGTTTAATCCAACTAAGCTTGCTCTAGAGTCAATGGAATTTCTCTAGCCAACCTATCTAAATTTATACCTGACTTCTCTGTCTAAAATTAGAAACCTGTGCAAAGTTGTGATTTTGTTTAGGGATTCAGTGAAAGGGAGATGAAATTAAGTTAAAAACTAATTGCATGGTAACAGTGAAAAGCAGGCAAAGACCAGTGATCTCAATTCATTTTGCTACAAAAGTAAAAGAGTGGGTCCACAAAACTTCTTCTTCTTCTGCCACAGTGCACTTGGCTTGTTAATCAGGCATGAAAGATTTTTTTCACTCACAACAGTTGGTGCCACCACAAGCATATTTCCCTGATATAGTTTTCAAAAGTGGTTTTGCCACACAGGATTTCTGTTTCTCTTTTAATTGATAGAATAAAGGAGGAGGGAACATAAACCTTTAACGTAATTCAAAAAATCATATTTTTAAAGCAATTTTCCTCATACACTTGTCCATAGCTCATTGTGCAAGATTTTTATCTGTTTGCTCATCTTTCATTTTTATTTTCACATCACAGGCAATTTTCAAGGGAAAATTTTCCCACTTATTTCTCAGATTCAAATTTGACAAATAAGGAGATAATATCTTGGCATACTTCCAGCAGTTTATTCACAGAGCATCCAGTTCCATTAAGAGGCTCTCTACTGGCCATTCCTAATTTGCTGTGTAGTTTCATTACTGGCTTCACACTGCATGTTAATTGGCAAAGGTTCAGTGCTTTGATAACACCTTAATTTATCTGACCATAATCATGGCCCAGAGTGGTTCATTAATATTTGTGTTAAATGCATTAATTAACTAAAAAAACTCTCACATGTGAAAACTAGATAGCTGTGGGTGATAGCAATAATGGTGTCATCTTCCTGCCATCACATGCCCAGTCTAAGTCTTTGGATCACAAAATCATTAAGGTTGGAAAAGACCTTTAAGATCATCAAGTCCAACCAGCACTGCCATGTTCACCTCTAAACCGCGTCCTCGAGTGACACTTCCACATGCTATTCTCCCCATGTCCCTGGGCAGCCTTTTCCAATGCTTTTCAACACTTTCCATGATGGGAGTTTTCTAAATATGTGATCTAAATCTCCCCTGCTGCAACTGGAAGCCATTTCCTCTCTTCCTGCCACTTGTTACCTGGGAGAAGAGATTGACAGCCACCTGACTACTACCTTATTTCAGGTAGTTGTAGAGACCAAAAAGGTCTTCCCTCAGCTGCCTTTTCTCCAGATTAAGATGTAGATTAAGGTGGGGACCTCTGAACCAAAATATTACTACTGTGTATGTAGACAGACAAATGCAATATTCTTGCTGAGAGATGATGCTCAGCACCATTCCATGTTTCCCTGAGAATCCAATGTATACACAAGGGTTTGACAGATACTGTGAAGCTGTAAGACCCTGATCCTTCTAGAGAAGCAATGGGAGTCAGACAGGGTAGACTGGGCCAGCCTCCAAGTCTTGACATTTTGAGTTGCTTCAGGAGCTGCATTTATATATCACTAATTCAAATATCTTTCCATTAAAAAAACTCCACAACATAAACTCTGCCCAGAGCAAAATGCCCTTTCCATTAAGGTTTGAATTTCCCGTTAATTTCTTATTCATGTTCTTTTATGGGAAGGTGAACCTGAACAGGAGTTAAGAGGTTAGATTTTGTTAGATTATGTTTTTGGTCCCTGCCTAGAAACTAAACTGTACTTTCCAGCAAAATATAAATATCCAGCCTTTATAACAAGTGGGAACAAAGGATAATATTGCCACATATACTTGAACAACTTTGCTAATTCCTGGAGTTTCAGGACACTTGGTATTTCACAGATTTGATCCATTTTTTGCCTGGTCACTTACTCTGAATGCAAATTTGCCCAAGCTCCCTGCATGCTGTTTGCATATAAAATTTAACAGAGTTTAATTTTTTTCTATTACTGTTTTTTTCCTTTTCATCTTCTTGTATGGTGCACCATCTACAACTTAGAGGCTACTTTTGAGCATTGGCTTGTACTTTAGCACTGCACCTCTGCAAATCTCAGTGGAATTGTCTTCTTTTTGTTTTAATGGACTGTGTGGGAAAAATTAACACACCAAAGTGAAGAGAGATAGGAAAGCAGCCTCTCACGTGACTGTGTTTAAAATACTGATGAATTTGTCAGAGTTGCATTTCCTCTGATTTTGGAGAAGAGCACATAGAGAATTGATTAGAGGTATCCACTGTAACACCTGGGGAATTGTATTTCCTGGAAGATTACCAGGGTAATATTAATTATTGAGAGTTCATTTGTTAGGGAACAGAGGTGATAGTTGCATAAAATAAGTTTAATATGTGTGAACTTCCTCCCAATGCATTTCCTTTTCTACCTGAAACTCCTCTGAAGTTTCTGCCACTACACCTTTGCCCTTGGTATTTTGTCTAGAATTGCTCAGAAAGTCAGTTCTGAAAGAGGCACTGCAAGAACACATAATAAAGGATTGTCAACAGGTTCCCAAACAGTTTTTAATATGTATGTCTATAAAATTGCTGTTAAAACCATAAATTTTATTATTTTTGATTTAGTTTTTAGTGAATATATTTAAATCATGTGTTTTTAGAAAGTTTGGATAAACCTCTGAGCTAGAGTTGCTTCAAGTCATACCTGAAAAAGGATATTGTTTACATCTAAAGGCTTTTTTTTTTTTATTGTTGTTTTTGCCTGGAAAAAGTCAAATATTGTGCCACAATATGGGAATCAAAATCTCGAGTGGGAGCAGTGGCAGTTAGCCCAGGCCCTTGGTTGAAGGAGGACTTGGAAATGAATTGCTGTAAATTTTCAGGGAGAAGATTAAATAATTCAAGGCTGTGGGGATGGGGATTTGATTGCCAGCATTGTCATAACCTTTCTGTGCAGTTATGGGAAAAGAATATCTGAGGGCCTCTAAATATTAAATATTAAGGGTTAGCAAGTTTTTTAGGGTGCATCCATTATGAGTTAATAAACATGAGGACTCCTGCTACTTTTCCTAATCTAATCTACCACTTATCTAATATAAATCATCCCAACCAATTTGGATTCCTGCTTTAGGACAATACAAATTTCCTTGCATTAGATCTTTCTCTTTACACAAAAACATTAAATCTGGTTAACAGATTCTAGATCAGATAACTATTTAACATAGTCACATTTAGGTGGGATAAATCCCAACTTTAATCTCTGTATAAACTGATTTCCTTGCTGTAATTTCAGAATAGTATTTTTATCATTTCTCTGCTTTGTATGTCTTACCTGTTGGATGAAAATTCTAGGTCTTGTAGTGTCATAGATCTGGTTCTTGGTCAAGTTTGATAATCTTTATTCAGAGATGGAAATTATTTTGAAGCATCAGATGGATCAGGGTTAAATCAACATAGATTTTATTGCCGTGAAATGTTTGATCAAATGTGGTCATTATCTTCATAGACTCATGTAAAACAGGTAGCTTGTATAGGAAATAGAAATATAAAAGATTATGTTTTTCACCACTGAATTATAAATTAAATTAAGTGGGAGGAAAAGAACCAAACCAAAACTCCAAAGCAATTAATTGGACATTGTTTGTTGGTGACCAAGTGTGCACTCACATTTAAATACAATCACAACAGCTGCTGTACAGAACAGAATTCATTGTACAAAATAAAGAAAAGGATAGCAATAAAAAAGATTAGACTTCTCCAAATGACCTTCACCTGGCAAAGGAAAATAACTTCATCTTCCTCCCTCATTCCCCACATAGCTGTATGTGAATCCTTGTTAAACTTGTAATGAGGGCAGAGGCAAAGGATAGTTTTATAAATACAGTTCCATATAATTTATTGATTCTTCCTTGTGTTGCAGGCTTGTGCCTTCTACTAATGCTGTTCCTTCTTGTCATTAGAAATAAAGAATCAGAGCAGCAGAACTATTTCTTCAAAGGATAAATGAAAGTCAAATGACCTTGGAATTCACCAGCAGCCCTTTTGGGATACCTAAGACATCTAAGACCAAAATTGCTTGTTGGTATTAGGAAACAAACAAACAAACAAAAAATAGCAGTTAGAGATTATAAAGTTAAAACTGGCTCTTAGGACAATAAACAGCCCTTCTTGAGCCTGGCTGCAAAATTGTGAGCTGCACCTGTGCCACTGAGTCACGTCCAAAGGAAGAGATGAACTGGGGAAATATTTACACAGAGGTCCGGGATTTGGAAGGGCTATACATTGTGCCTGCTTTGTAGCAGATTTTTCTGGTTTTAGGAAAAGTCAAAGAGAAGCTTCAAAGAGCAGATTCCATGTTGATTTGGAGAGCTGAAGTCTTTTCCCAACAAATGTTGGCGTTTATCTTTAAAAAGGAAGCAAATGAAAGGTCTAAATTCACCCCTTCTGCCAGTTCTCCAAGGCAACAGAATGACATCTAGAAGGAGTTAGGGTTAAAGATGGCAGCACGAAGGACAAAGCCCTTGAGAGCCTTCAGCTGTAGGTGGCAGAGTCATCACTGCTTGTCTGTGGTTCCCTCCTCTTGACTGGCCACACGAACTCTGTTCCAGTTCTCATCACCTGATAAAACTCTCCCTTTACTGCATTACATGTCTGTCATGTAATGGTGCTAAATGAGAGCTGTGTGAACAGAGAACCAAATCTCAGGGCAGAGGTGAGACTGTTACTCCTGCTCTGCCAGACTCACCTTCTAAGCTTAGTCAGCACAAGAGCTGTTTGTACTCAAACAGTGAGTAACACCTTGCTCTAAAATATAAGTTTGTAGTTAGTCAGTGTGTTTGCTCCATGAGTCATTAGCTAATAAATCCAAGAGTCAGAAGCTGGTCTTTGTGAGTCAAATGTGCCAGGACTTAGGATAAGGAGTAAGTTCAGGGACCTACTTTATACGTTTTGAGATAGGTGGTGGGAAAGGTATAACTCATGCTGAGCAATGCGCTGAAGCACAACAGGATCCAACTACTCAGACAGCACTTGGGTTATGAATCAATTTTTGGGGTCCAACAAAATCATAATTACTCATTGGCCTGGCCATGAAACTTTGGAGACTTTTCTCTACTCCTTTGATGGTTTTGACATTGAATAAACACTTCCATAATCTCTTAAAGGAAGAATTTTCCCTCCTCTTTTTCTGATCAGATAAATTCCCAAATCAAAGAGGTACAAGTATACTTCAATCTGACACCAGAGAGCACCCACCAACTTAAAATCATGAACTTCCTTCAGGTTTCTCTAGGTGATGAATGTGTTTTGAGATGGCAGTGTTTCCACAGAGACAAGGACTAAGAAAATAATAAAACCCCCAAAACTACACCATGGGAACATGGGCATGTTCCCATGGACAGCATGGGAGTGCAAGTGGATGAGAACCTAGGATGAGATTTTAACAGGAACATCAGCGAATTCATTACTTAAGACCTTACTGAAAGTTCCAATGTCAAAAACTAAATGCATTTTGACACCAAACTGCTCAAATAGCTGGTTCAGCAGAAAAGGCAGCAATAATTACTGTTTGCTCCATAAAATTATTAAGTGCAATTAAAAATAGAAAATAAAGAGCCTGTCAATGTCAGAAAATATGCAGCTACATTTTAAAAAGAATTTTGCTATTAAAATGTGCTAAACCAGAACATTTGACATGGAAATGGAAACAATTTCTTAATGGTAAGAACATATAGCAGTTCAATCAGGTTGAATCAGATCAGTATGGACTCTTAACAAAAATATACAGGGGTCATCAAGCCAAGACTTGGAAGTTCTGGGGCTGGAAGTGTGCTCAGATTTATTAATAGTAATAGATCAAAGGGTAATCCAGGCCAAAAATAATCTGTTGCCTGCAGAGCAGACACTCATAGATTATGTAACAGTGAGAGTCACAAGTCTTGAAATAAATTATTGTTGGGACCTTGGACCATATCCTGAATAGGCAAATAATTCATATAAGGCTGTATACATAATGTTTCCAATGTTAAGCATTTTAATTTGACGGTAATAAAATGCTGCTTTCCCAACATTTTCACAGATTTATTTACCCAAACATTTATTTCTCCTTCTCCAAGAAGTTCATATTTTAGTGGAAAAAACTGAAAAGGATTTTAAAAAACTTTTCCATATATTTTTTGCCCAAACAAATTCTAATTTAAACTAAACCACATCTTGAAATAGAGCTTCAAATTAAATTGTTTTACAGCACATATTTTGCAAATCTGCACAGCTGACACTGTCAAACTTTTCATTTTTCCCTTTCCTCTCCCTCAGTTTGGGCAATAGAAAAAGCAGAATGAGTTTCCTTTTCACTTTTAATCACGGTTACCTACGTCCACACCAAGTATTTAATGTTCTAGGACAGTTCCACAACGTTCCTGCTGAAGACATATCTGAGGACTGTTCATTTGATTTTATCATTTCTTCAAAAGCACTAGTAAAAATTAATGAAATTCGTTCAATAAAGTTAAATTTTTTGAGGCACTTATCTGATCTTGGGGTATTAAGGAGATAGAATCCCATGGAGATACACCTGTTTCCCTCAACACAGGATGGTGACTGGATAGCACTAAAGCAGGTATCTGAGTTATACACCTACCCTGAGCAAGGACAAATCTGGACAAAAGCATAGAATTTTTTCCCCCAAATTTCTTTAAACAAACAATCAGGGACTCCTTGCTTTCTAGAGTGTTTCTCCTGGTGATGGCAATGTCCTTACTGACCTTGAGAAGAAGGGCATCACGCCATCATTGCTCTACTGCCTTCCATAATTTGAAAAGTGAGGGTGGTTTCACTAATTCAGTTTGATTCCTTGCATCTGCTTCTAAGCACCTCAGCTATTTGTTGCAGTCCCTAGGTTTACTCTAAACTGTTCATCCAAGGTGTAATGCACGCTAACAGCTTCTAGAAAGTGAAAATGTGTGTGACAGCTTTTGCCACCCAGTTATCTAGTGCTGTCTCTGGGATCCTCCAGCTCCTCCTCCAGGTGAGTCCAGTTCTCCTAAAGGTTTCACGTCATAACTGTCAAAACTCTGTGGCTGTCTTAGATACCTAAAACATCTCAAATGGCTCTAAACATTTACACATGGACAACTATATTTTTTCCTACCACAGAAAGAGTTTATGAATTGTCCCTTGGAAGAAAAGGTCTGGTTCTGCTGATCTTAAAGAGAGTTTAGATGGACAACATCAAGCCCTTCCAGTAATACCATTCCTTCCTAACTTTCTCAATAAGGTGCTGTCAGAGAAACAAGAAAAAGAATGGAATAAAGGTCTTGTTGAAGAAGGAGTTAGAATGTGACTGGAAAAAGTCCCTAGACTCAGAGTCTTGAGCTCAAGATTATACCTCCCATGTTTTCTGTGTGAGGATGTGTGGTAGGTGGTAAAGTAATATTTCAAAAGTACATGAGCAAGGTTATTACCACTCAGCTGCTGTGGACTAAGCCAATCTGTCCTATTTGTCATTTTGCTTTGATTTTATTTCCATTGAGTGGATTCTGTTAGACCTCTGCACCTCATCTGGATTTATAAAGACAATAAAGCTGCAGAAACAAGCTGTTGAAGGAAAGAAAGCATCATAAAATCAAGGCAACACAAAAGGTGACTCTAATTGCCTGCACTGATTGTGTTGAACAGAGACCCAGGTACGGCAGAGTGCTGTGGGACCAGGGGCTGAGAAAACAGAGGACAGAAGCCCATGCTGTCATTTAAACTGAAGTTCACAGAGGTATCAGGGCTCTTACTGAGACTATCAAGGTTTGTTTTCCTTTTAGTCTGCCATGCTCTTTTCACAAGAGACACCATGGCTGCTGCTTCAATGGTCTGGACAGATTCCCAACAGGTTCTGGCCTCATTCCAGCGCAGCTTTATTGTACATTCCCATGTACAGGACGGTTCATTTGTCCCATGACCCAAGAATTCCTCTTTTTCCAGATTTCCGTATTGTTTTCCCAATGGTGAGCAGATCAGGCATTTCCAATGGACCAGAGGAAGCCCTTCTTCCAATCTATCCAGCATGCAAGCAAAGTCAGGATGCTGGAACCGGGTGTCCCACAACCGATGCATTGACCCTAACCCTGCTGCTGGAGAAGAAAGTGCTTCAAATTTCATGTGCCACCTCAGCCAAGTCCAGAAGTGCTTATAAAAAACAGTGTTAGTGTATCATTCAGAACAATCAAATACTACGTGCACAAAAAAGCAGTTTAGAGCAACATAAATTTTAAAAAAGTGACAATTTCATCACACAATTACTGTACACTGCTGTTCTTAGGGTTGAATACTTTCCTCTCGCACGCTCTCTCTTTCTCTCTGTTTTAATCTTTCTTTTTTATTTTCTTTTTATTTTCTTTTTACTATTTTTTTCCTTTTTTTCCCCCATCCCCTTTTTTTTTTTTTTTTTTTGGATTCGGTCCACTGGAGATAAATTGCCCTCAATGATATATATATTTAAAAAAAATATCAGCAGCAAGACTCTCTCGAAATAGATTCTGTTTGATGTAGCTAGTCTGTCTTTTCTGTTTTGCCCTCTTTCACAGCAGCCTCTGAAGTTTTCCGCAGGGGGGCTTTCTCCGAGTTGGCGTGTCCTTGGCCGGATTCCGCCGCTCCTCCGTTTTTGTGCGATGTGTGCTTTTCCAAGTAGTTCAGCATTTCACTGAGAACAGTTTGGAAAGTGCTTAGGGCAGCACATATTGCAGGAGTTCCAAAACCATGAGTGATCAAACTACAAACGGGAAGGAGACAGAAGGAAAAAAAAAAAAAAAAGAGGGAAAGAAATACACACACACACATAAATATCAATGCGCTCACAAACACCGAGGAGTTTACAGTATGCTCATTTTGCTATAGTGAAATTCAAGATTTGCTCCCTAAACTATTTATTACCTGTGGGAGAAACAGAAAAGAAAGGAATAGAGCCAAAGAGCAGACTGCATACAGCTTCAAAGGTTGTTTTTGGTGGAGCCTCAGTTCTGAAACACCATGGGACACACTCTCAGCAAGTGCAGACTGACACAGGGCTGTTGACTTCAGAGAAGCCAAGACAGAATCCATGCCCTTGGCTCTCCAGCATTGCTAATTTTCCAGTGTCATAAAGTTTGGCTCACACTTCTTGGGTAAATAAAAGGAATTCTGTGTGGTTTATTCACAATTCTGGATCATACTTGGTTGACTTGATGATCTTGGAAGTCTTTCCAACCTTAACAATTCTGCGATATTATAGCTCTTAAACATAACCTGGTTATTCCACATGAAGATATGGCTGCATCTGTACTAGGAAATTCAGCAAAGCCAAGGATACCATCTCCAACCCTCAGCACAATTGGCATGATTTGGCCATTTCCTTGCTGCTAAACTCCTGGACCATCCAACAGGATGAGAACTGAAGTTCCTGTTGGGAATAGACCCTGGCCAAGACCCTTGGCCAATATCCATGCTCAAGCAATGAACAGAAAACGTTTCACATAGGGCTGGTTTAGCTAGGCTGGATTAATGGACAATCCTAACCAATTACTGGCAAAAATAACACAGTCCTAACAATGCTTCCCTGGTAGTTAGTGTTGAATTTACTGGTATAGATTTGTCCTGTTGTACCTTTCATCTAATCATCTACATAAGATGTTTTTTTAAAATACTGAAATTTTATTGTTATTGTCCCTGGCTGCAACCTGTAGATCCAGAAGTGTGCAAGTTTTCCACGAGTCCCATCTCTTGGATACCATCTCTGTGAAGATCATAGCATCTTGGAATGGTCTGGGTTGGAAGGGACCCTAAATCTCACCTCATTCCACTCCCTGCCATGGGCAGGGACACCTTCCACTATCCCAGGTTGCTCCCAGCCCCTTCCAGCCTGGCCTTGGACACTTCCAGGGATCCAGGGCCAGCCACAGCTTCTCTGGGAAATCTGTGCCAGGGCCTCTCCCTCCTCACAGGGAGGAATATCTTCCCCATATCCAACTCTGCCCTCTGTCAGTGGGAAGCCACTCCTCCTTTTCCTGTTACTCCAGACCCTTGTCCCCAGTCCCTCTCCAGCTATCATGGAGCCTGTTAGGGCACTGGAAGGGGCTTTAAGGTTTCCTCAGAGCCTTTTTTTCTCCATGCTGGATAATCCCAATCCTCTCAGCCTTTCCTTGTAGCAGAACTGCTCCTGCTCTTTTACCATCTTGATGGACTCCTTTGGACTTGCTCCAACAACTCCATGTCTTTCCTGTGTTGGGGACCCCAAAGCCTGCAAGACTGCAAGATGTCCCAACTACCATAGGATATGGGATGTGGCACTAGAAACCAGTTTTTAGGCAATTGACTTTGGTGCCATTTGCCTGAATATGTGTACAGTATAAGATAGTCATGAAAGGGCCAAAATACTGAAGCAATTATGGGCAACCAAGTTGTCCTTCATGTTATAATGATTTATTTTGATAAATGGGATGCGAAAACAAAAAAACCCTGCCTAATCCTCCAGATTTTTAGTTTTCCTTTAGAACCATAAATTTAAAATCATTTCAAAGGTTGAAATGCCATGGAAATTTTTCAAGAGTGATTTCAGTTATTTTAAACCCACTCAGAGAAGAAAGAAGATGAAAAGAACAGAAGCTAATTTTTGAGTTTGTGGGCATTTTTTGAGAAATCAATACTTTATATTGGTTTGGGTGAGGGGAAAAGAAAACCCACATCACTGTGATTCTGACAAGCATAAATAACTGTTTTCCATTCCCTGCCAGTTAAGATTTTGTCCCTACTGTGACTCTGGCTGTCTTGGGCACCACATCAGTAAATCCTGATCTGATGCAGAGACCCATGTGAGGGTCAGAAATAGGAATATTTCACTTCAGTGACTTGTCTCCTCTGCACTTTGGCTTCTGAGTCTTTCTAGGTCTTTTAGAAAAGAGTGAAAATGTAGGGACTAAGGGGAAAGAGGTTTTACAGGACATAGACAATTGGTAGGATGTTTTAAGTCTCAAAAAAACCCATATGGAAAAGGCTTCAAGATATTTTTTTGGGTCACGTTTCTGTCCGCTAGATGTGGGAAACTTACTTGATAGGAAAGCTGGTATCTTAGGGAAGACACCAAAAAGATGTGAATTCTGACCAAAACGAGTGCTCAGTATGGAAATATGTTTTCATTTCACATTGGGAGTGGCATAGTCTTTTATAAAAGGTCTCTAAAAGGCTATTTACAAATAACTAGCATTTAGAATGTTTATCTATCAGTATCCAGGCACTTTTCAGAGCAGGAATTTATATTTATCCCCAGTTAGTAATGTGAGGAAAATGATAATTAAATATTTACAAGTAATATTTTGCAGACATCAATTAATAATATCACATGAAGTTTGGATGCTTGATGTTTGGACTTGTATCAATATCTGGATCTTTATAATTTAGCATTAAAAAGAGGTAAACATACCTCAGTTTAATTTTATTTTCTTTTTAGGTATACCTGGCATGGCAGAAATATAAAAATCATCACCATTGTAAGTCATGCTCTAAGTAGTTGTAAAAACTAAACCAGGGGTAGCATATATATGAGTATTTTAAGCCCTTTCAAGTAATTTTAGGAGTCAGGTGATTTAATGATTTTGTGTTGCATTTTTTTATAATTTCTGGTCTTCAGAAGTCCAGAGAAATGCAAATGGATGGAGTTTGAAAAAACAGAAAGCAAGAAAAAGGAAATTAAAGGTATTCATTAGTAGTTATGTTATTGCATGATTTTTATACTGCTTGTGTGATCTTCTGGGTTCTGATCTGGGGAACTGACTATATCGAGATGTAAAAATCTTTATAATCTTGCAAGTAAAAGAAACCAGTGTATGTATTACAGAAGATGGCAATATCTGCATTCATTCATTCATTCATTCATTCATTCATTCATTCAATCATAATTCATTCAATCATTCAATCATGCATTCATTTTCAGTAGATGCAAATCATAAAATCAGAATCATTTAGGTTGGAAAATACCACCAAGACCATCAAGTCCCACCATTAACCCAGCACTGCCAAGCCCAATGCTAAACCATGTCCCCAAAAGCCACAACCATGTGATTATTGAACACTTTCAGGTTTGGTGAACCCCCCATTTCCCTGGGCAGCCTTTTCCAACACCTGACCACCCTTTCAGTTAAGCTTTTCCTAATATCCAATCTAAACCTCTCCTGACTCAACTCGAGGTTGTTTCCTCAAGTTCTATCACTTGTTACCTGGTAAGAAAGACTGACCCCCACCTGGTTACCATCTGCTTTCAGGGCATTGTAGAGACTGAGGAGGTCAAGTAAATAGTAAGTTTAATACAGGGTTAAATGGAAAAGAAACTTTCTGGCCTACAATTTTCGAAACTTTAAATTTGGGAACAAAAGGAATGATACTGTATTCATTTGACAGCTCAATAAACCCTGAGAAGTAAAGTGGGAATTCCACCTTCAAATCTTAGAGGGATTCTCAGAACCTCTAGGGGTAGGAACAAACTTCAGTGTTCTGAAATGCTGAACAAGACTGTAGAAAATACCAGAACAGGACAAAATCTGATATTAAGGTCCATAAGTGTAGGTGCCAACTTGTAGGTGTAAACATCAACAGTGCCAAACTCCCGTTGCCATCAAAGGGGATTTAATGTCGATTCCTGTCTGTAAGAGTTTACAGTGTTTTGATATGTCCAGTGACATCTGGAACATTTGTACAGATTAGGACTGATATAGGATATAGGACTGAAGTCCAGCCTGCTTCTAGATGTTTTAACACTGGGAAGGTTACCCTTGTGCAGCTCAAATTGTTTACACAAATGAATTGAGCCCTGGGGCTTTATTCAATTACAGTCAGAGAAGTCTGGAGAAAGAATTAGCACATTAAATGGATGTGTCTCCTTTATGGTGAGCTGCACTATTCTCCTGGCTACACCGAGGGCTCCATCCTAAATAAAAATGTGGTTTGGGTGCTATTTGAGATGTTCTCTGGTACCCAACATCTATGTCAGTGAACAGGTAATAATACAGAGGAGTTAGAGGGGACTAGGACCTTTTTAAAGCAGCAGTGGACTGATGGAATACCTAATAGCACATAAAAAGGCTCAGCTATATCTTGTCCTAGATCTTCATTGACTACAAGAGAAGCTCAGACATCCAGCTTACATAAAAGCACCAAGATACTGCTACTTTATCCAGAGCAGAATCTGAAACTTCTGGTTTAAAAACTAATCCTCATAGGAAAAGAATGTTTTGGAGTGAGTAAGGGATCTATTTCATTTACAGTTTAGACTTTTAGTTACCAGTAATCATTAAATATGGCAGCTCTCACCAACATAGCCTTGTGTTTCTTATTAAAAAGCCAACTATTTTTAGTGAAATGGTGCTGCAGAGTCTTGTGGCAACTCTGCTTTCAGTTCCTGATGAATATATTCTTCCTCACAAATGGGGATATGCAGAGCCTTTTAATTTTCCCATGAAGCTTATTAACAGAAATAATTTTATAGAAAATTTCTAACCAGCCCTTCTTGCCAAGCTCCTGTGAGGGTGTATTTTATTAGGCTCACTTTAGGTAATGAGCATGAAAAGGCCGAGAGATATTATCTCCTACTTTATCTTATATTTCCATCAGTTATTCCCCTTGCTCTAATTTTGGTGGTCTTCACTTCTCTGCAAGTTAAAGGCTTTGAAAAATCCAAGAAAGTTGGATAATTTCCTTTTGCTGATGAAAGTAAGTTTCAAGTTTGGGAGAAAATCTGATTTTACATTTAAATCAGACATAACAGACGGAAGATTAATGGCAAAGCATTCAAATGTGTTTCCTGAAAGTCAAATTGAGCTGCCTGATTTTCTAGGCTAATTGAGCTCACACTGAAATTGGCTCATTTTTGGTATTCTCCACACCTATGAAAGGAATTGCTTTCATTATCATACTTTCATTTGGGTTTATAAGCCTAAAATTAAACATGGTGGTTTCATAATGGAGTCTTCTGAGTATTCTCAGCTTTGTAGTGCATCCCACTACAGCTCCTATAAACCAACTTTATTGTTCTGAGAGGCAAGGCTGAAATCTCTGATTCTGGTGTTGGAGAGCTGCAGAAAGAAGGCAATGAATATCAGGCCAACACATTACAAAGCCTGGTGCTTAAGGACATCCAGACCTGCCTGTAATTCTGCCCAGTGCTATGATGCAATTATGTCTGCTCATGTTTTAATGATGGCCTTACTTAAAAGTGAAAAGATCCAAGTGTGCCTGAAGGCTTGGAGTCTTGTTTGGCAACCACCTCAAGGACTCCTCCATACCCCAGGCTGGTGAAGCTCCAACATGAAGTAAAAGAAACAGCTTCCCTCTCAGTGGGGGGAGGAAGAGGCCATCTGCACGGAATGTTTACACCATCATTTTAAATAAATAAGCCCTTTAAAACAATAATAATGAAGACAAAGAAACCTTGAACTTATTAGTCGGATTTTCTCAGAACTTTGACAGTGAAAACTCAATGATTATCTGAATTCAACAGCACACAGCTGATGACAGATGGTAAGATAAGATATGACGTTTAATGGCCGTAAAGAAAATGGTAAAATATCTGTACCTCTTCACTGACACAAGTAACATCTGAATATAGAGGTGACAATATTGACTTGGAGGTGCTTCTGTTGGTTTCAGGGTCTCTCTTGTGAAGGTTGTGCAGAAAGTTAAGTGGTGATAACTTTACTTCAGAAGCTCAGAAGGTTTAACCATGACACAAGTTAGACTGATAATCAAAAATCAAAACGTGGGCAGTGTATATTACAGGGATAAGAACTCTATAGGATTAGAGTAGCGAACAGTACAGAAGTTGCCTTCAAAGAAGGCCCTCATGTTTTCCTTCTGTTCAGAGTGTATTAAGGACATGTCCTCCTAAGCAGATGGACCTTCTTCTACCATGTGTAAAAGCCATGCAGAAAGTAGGAGGAGAGTGTTAGAGCTGATGCCCCAAATTTAAGATAATCTATTTCAGATCTGTACATTTCTGACTTTGGGAGTAATTTTCCACACTAAGAAGAATTGCCCAGGCAACAGATCTGAAACTTCCAAAAATTGTGGCGTGTTTCTGAGCTGTAGACCAAAGATTAGACCATTTAGTGGCTCATCTTTACTTTATGGACGGCAAAGAAACAGATGATGTTCATTCAATTTACTACCATCCATGAATTTTTCCAGTGAGGAAATGTAGCTGAGAAGCCCTATTGCCCTCCTCAAATGAGAAAGACCAAGAATGAACATTTATAAACGTGCTCGTGACAAAGTGCAATCAATTTTGTAGCCTTTTAATTTGGAAGGGAGGGGAGGATATTCCTTTTTGTTTTGGGAAACATGAGCAGGCCTTAAATGCTCTAAGAAATCTTAAGTGCTGTGGTGAAAATCCAAGCACCCCTCAAGATGTTTTCCCTTTTTTGGTGAATGTTTTTTGGGTTTTTTTTCATAATTATGTAGCCTAGTTTTTAAAGAATCAGGTTAAAAAAAACAAACATATTTTCATCTGTTTTCTTGACTCCATAAGTTGTGACTTCAAAGGTATTATACAACCTATGACAAGAACCTTTAACAACATTAGAAACTAGAAAGGATTTAGTTCATCAGGAGAGCAGGACAACCTGATTGAGACCTTACTATGAAAAGATCAAAGAAGGAATCCCTTGGAAAGGAAGTGAGGGAAAGATCCCAGAAGAAGGCACTTTAACACTTATGGTAAATAAAGAGACAAGGAAAAAAAATTGAAAAAATGGAAAAAAAAGAATGAAATAGTTTTTTGCTCCCTAATGCCTCAGCCTCAGCGTTAGGCACCAGTGTTGTCCCTCTCAGTTAACAAAATCCAAAGATTGAGGGATCTCCTGGAAATCAGGGAACTCTAGAGGGCACCAGAGGCGTTTCACCATAAATTCATTGTGCACCAGGTTTCTTCCAGTCCCTGCATCCAAACAGGAGGCTGCTGCTGTGAGCTGAGATTGCTGGAATTACGAACAGAAGCTGCTCT
Source organism: Acridotheres tristis (assembly GCA_037013685.1). Lineage (NCBI taxonomy): Eukaryota > Metazoa > Chordata > Aves > Passeriformes > Sturnidae > Acridotheres > Acridotheres tristis. The sequence continues at coordinate 108,062,690 of CM072887.1, read as the reverse complement.
ACCTCCCGATAAGCAAAGAAGTGTAAAAAAAATAAAAAGACAGAACAATGTATAAAAGGGAGTGAGCACATCTTTGAAGGCAACCCACAGGTAAGTCTTTGGGCTTGGCTTCTTGTTACAGTTTAAAAAAAACACGCTGAGCTTCAAAACCCATTTCATTGCTCCGTTTTCCCCCTCGGAAAGAAGGATGTTACTTCTCACTGCTCCCAAAGTCTGAGGCTGGTTTCTTGTCTGTCACTTTTCGTGTCACCTCGTCAGCATGATGCCAGGCACTGGCAGGAGGCTGACAGCTCCAGGCTCAGTGAGGAGCTAAGTGACAAAACTCTTGTCTCAAACAGTTTCATGGGAAGGGCGTTTCATATCAGCTGGATGGCTCGACAGAACACAGAATAATCCATGAGGATGCTGATTGCTTTCATTACCTAACTTTAGTATTCTGAACCTATTATTTTTTGTGTGTCTGTTTTTATAAGGTTTCTGCGGTGAAAGAAGTGTCACTTACAAGAAAGTTTTTCTCTTTACCATTCTTCTGTCTTTATCTTTTATATATAAAATAGAAGATCTGGGTGTGATTTTGCATCTTGATGAAATGTAGCCTTGAAGTTAAAGGATCAAATACACCTGCAGTAATCAGTGGATACTCTCCTTTCCCTACTTGATGGATGGCATTAGTAGGACATCAGAAATTTCCAAACACCACAGATCCCAAAAGCAAATGTAGAAGATGTGTCTATACCCAATTTTACCAGTGAAGAAACTGAGGCTAGAGGGTGTTTGATGAGGTAAGGGAGTCTGTATGTAAAAACCAAGAAACAGACACAGATCTCGTGAGTATAATGCCAGAAAGTCTTCTCTTTGAAAGGTTTATGCATTATAGTTTTGGTTTTCCAGCACAGAATGTGGGTCATTTTGATAGGTTTTCTGCTAACTCTATTTTCCATGAGCTTTTGTGGAACTAAGAAAAGAATTCTGCTAAAAATTTAAGAAAAAAACCAACCAAACAAAGCTGTTCTGATGCAAGTGCAGGTTAAGAAGACAAAGACATAAAGAGAAATCAATGTGACTTTCAGGTTCCTGGCTGAATCTTAGATATGACAGTGAAGTAGAAGAGAGAAGAAGGTATGTGCTCTCTCCACTCAACAGAAGAGAAAAATTATCTAAAATATTTTTTTTTAATTACTGTCTTATTGATTTGGATATTTGGTCCAATTGGAGGGGTACCCTAAATACTCATCTGAGTGGAAGATGCATGTGAAACAGGATGTCTCTTCACACCTAAAACAACCCTAGATCTCCACAGTCACCAGACAGGTGAATCACTCTACGGTTCTTATACTGAAGCTGAGGAATGCTCTTGGTTCACCTTTAGCTGCATTGGCAAAGTGAGAATACAGAAATTCCTCAGGTCATGAGTGATCTGGCACAGCCTGGCCCCACCTCTGTTAGTCAAGCATTTTTACCTGAAAGTAGTGGCCATGCCTAAGCTTCCAACTGAGACAAGGCTGACGAGTGCCAGAAATTGTTTGGGACAGAAAGAGGTGGTCTTGGCCAAATTCATTCAAGGAACCACAGAAACATCTAAACATTACAACAATTGTGGTCCAATGTCCACGTCTAAAGTCACACAGTTCATCAGATTAATTTTTGTATTTCTTTTGGGGTGTCTTATTTGGGGTGTCTTAATTTCTGTCTTCATTCCTTCTTTGAAATGTGACGGAAACACTTCCCTTCTGCACAGCAGGAAACTCTATAACTGAGAATAATTGGTTCATTTGGTCTGGTTCTCTGCTCTGGAGAGGGCTGGATGCACTAAACATGTGGGTAGTGCAAAAATACCACAGAGATGAGTGATATGGAATTATGGATATTTCTCATACTGACATGCCTCAGATCTACCTGCACAGACCCAGCAGGTAAAGGATGGGGTTTGATGGTTGTGTTGGTTAACATTGTTCCAGATCCAGCAGAAGAACCTGTTGATTGCAATGTCACCATTCAGCTCTGCTGATTTAGAGGCAGAATTATGTTGTTGGGGGTCATCCAAGCCTCAGGACTACCTGTGCCATAAAATCTCTGAATGTGTATCTCAGAGCTCTTGTGTCTGTAGGCAGACTTGTCTTCACCTGCTGCAGGCCATGAGTACCCTGATTTACTATTTCTGGGCTTTTCTAAAGTGAATTATTCTCAGTGTCTTACATATGTTTTGCTCACTTCTATCCTTTTGCTATCTCTAAGCATTACAATCTCCCTTTTCCTTCCCACCTTGGACAATTGAAAGCTGTCTCTTATTTTCACAGCTATTTTACCTGATCTGAATCCAAACCCAGTGAACTTACAATGCTAAAGAAATATTTATATAACAAGAAATGTCTTAAAAAAAATAGAGATGAAGCCTCAGTTTTACTGACATCTGTAGGATTTGAAACTGGTTTAAGTTTCATGAGAAATTAACTCCCCAGCTTTTCCCTCTTCCATATACGTGTACATGCATGTACATGCAGAAGCCTCACATATTCTGGGGAAAAACCCTCTGAATTATAAGTAATAGAAGGTATTTTAAAAAACCTTAAATTTTATGTAAGTATTTTCCTTTTGTCTTTCATTTTCGCTTCTCTTTTTTTTGCTCTTGCTCTTCTCACTCTTTACTGTCCCGATGATCCTCATGGTCTCTCCACTTTGAAAGTAAACGGTGAGAAAATTAGGTTCCTCTCATTAAAGCTGTAGAAAATTTCAGGTTCTTTTCTAGTACTGATATACTGACTTTGCTCTCTTTTGTAGTAAACTTAAAAATGTTTTGCACAGATCAACCTTTAGAGGAAAATAAAGAGACTCTCCTGCATCTGGACAGAAAGTCTCAGCACTCAGTAATGGAAATGCATTTTCCAGGGTTTTCTTGTTTGCTCCATGACTTCATGATGCATTTTTCCTCAGAAACTGGGGGGGGGGGGGTAGCTCAAGTGGTGACTTTCAGGCCAGCTACAACCCACAGGACTATTTGTGTTCAAGGTGTGCAAGACCAGGTTGAGTGGGGCTTTGAGCAGCCTGGTCTGGTGGAAGGTGTAGCTGCCCATGGCAGAGAGGTTGGATCAAAATGATTTTTAAGGTCTCTTCCAACCTTTCCAGCTCAAAGAAGAGCTGAAGGACTGATTGGGCAGCCCTAAAACACATCACCTCTTCTTGAACACAGACTTATGTAATGCTTGGAAATCTGAGCTGCCCTGACACTTAGCCCATGACGTTTGGGATCCAGCCCTGGGAAGGCAAGACTTCCCTAAATCTAAATTTATAACACAGGCAAGGCACCTGACTGGGCTGTAATAAGGGCTGGTGCTTCTAGGATTTCTGAACTTACACTTTTATTGGTGATATATATGTACCACTGTGCCCAGCTACAGTTTGGGTTAGTGCTAGTCAGACCAGGCATAAAAAACCCCAGAAATTCTGCAGATGAAGAGAAGCAAGGATGGCTGGTGCCTGTTCTCTGGCACTACTTTTATCTGCTAGTATCAATATATTTAAATTATTTGAAGTTATCAAATAATTGATAAGCCTACTGATAAGTGAAGTTATCAATGTAACTTCTCTGCAGTAAGATCCTCTAAAGTGCATTGAAAAGGGAGAAATGTTGAATGAAATAAACATAAAACGACCCTGGCTCAGGTTGTGTACAATATTTTCTGCTATAAATTTAAGGGTCTGAATTGTCTGTTCATGATTGAATAATATTGGAAAATCATTCCTCATGGAGCATTAAGCTTTTTGAATTCAGGTCAGATGAACATCTCAAACAGCAGCTGCACAAACAGGGGTGTACCAGAGATGTACAAGAACTCGGTTTTTTTGCATAAAGTTATGTAAAATCCAGCAGTTTTCAGGCCCACTGGAAGCTCCTTTGAAGATTTCCTGTTTTGTGCTTTGTGTGAACTTTGATTTTGGAGTTTGATCAAACCCAACACTTCTGACCCCTTCATGGGGACTATCCTGTATTTCAGGTTGGACACATTTACAGATCTCAATGAGCTAAGATTCAGTGGAAAAACTTCAGAGAGAAGTGTGAACTTGAAGATTTAAAACAGAGGAAACGGGAAAAACTGCTTCTATCTGACCTGTGCCAAGCTGTGAACCCTGGTCTTAATTATTAACACAGAACAAGTAACATCATGAGAAAGTGGAGTACACAACTCTACACTGAACAGCTGCAGGGGAATTTATTCCTAAAGAAAACTCCCTTTCACCCCAATGTAGTAGAGGCTGGATCCAATTCCACTGCAGATATCCAATGTTATAACTATTCAAAAAGTCTTTCAGCATTTAAGAACTTATTTTAATAATAGACATTTGTGTGATTCCTATGATTTTCTATGGTCATAAATAAATCTCTTCAGATTTCTGACATCATATCATAGAATCATGGAACAGTTTGGGTTGGAAGGGACATTAAAGAATCTCTAGTTCCCCCATGGCAAGGGATTAGAACAAGATAAGATTTAAGGCCTATTCCAACCCAAACCATTTTATGATTCTATGATATTTAATCTCAAGAAGACAAGTAGGTGTTGAGATGATCTGGCTGTGAGGACTGATGGACTATGGGGATGGGAATAAAGATTTTTCTGCCTACATTAGGTTTAGCTGTCCAAGGTGTGTCTAGTGTGTAGTGGTTGGCTAATCTCCCATTCTGGTGGAATGGGAATCAAGACCAGAATGTTCAGCCAATGGAGTTTGGAGAGAAATTTTAGTTACACTGATGTAGGCATCTACGTTAGACCTGTTTAATTCAGATTGCTTGAGCTATACAGGTGAGATTCCTGGACACTATGGCAGAAGATGTACAGCTGGCTGCTGTGGAGCTCCTAAAGGCATCTGAGAAGAGTTAGAAGTCCAAAGTTGATCTGACCCCAGCATCTCTACACTAGCTAGAAAAGGAATATGGTCACAGCTCCACCTCTGGGTCTGGCAGCACTCATCATTCCCTGAGCACAATCAGAGAGTTTTGTAGAGCTGACAGTTTTGTAGCTGAAGCCTTCATCATTTTATCCTGAATGCTATTTCTACTTTAAACACAGGAATCCTTGGGGATTAGCCACCTCACATCACATTTCCTCTGTGTGCATGTAATAGGGAATTATCTCTTTGTCCAGAAGCTTAGATAGCTCATTTAAATGCCTCTATGATCATTCTCCACAAATAAGAATGTTTCTCTTGATGTGCACATGTAGTTGGTTGTTTTGGAGTGTGTATTATGGAAAATATACACACACTTGGGTGCTCTGTACAAGCACATGCACAGCACTGCTTGAGAATAGGAGTGGGGTTGTCCAGATGTGTTCTTACACACATAGGATGCACACAGATGTGTGTAAGAATAAATAGAAACATCAGGAATGTGTGCATTTGTGGATGGGGAATTATCCTTGCCTCTCCACACCCCAACAGATGTGTGGGAGAAGTGGGATGGTGGGTATTTTTGGGATTCCACTCAAAGTCTGAGAGACTAAACATTAATTATCACAGCACCTATCAGAAAGTTAATAACTAACAGATGTTGGGATATTGGGACATGGAAGTTGTCAGTCCAACCAATGAAAAAAGAGTGGCTCAGCTGGTTGTGCTAAAGAATATACAGGACAATTCTAAGCCTTTATAGGGCTATGAAACTTTCTTAATATTATGGTCTGTAAACAACTCTCTGGCACAGTTCACATGTTTTTTCACATATTAGATAGTGGATGGAAAACATTAACAATCTGTAGCCTCAGGAAGTCATGTATTCCCCTCTGTGGCAAGGACAGGAGCACCTCCAGGATGTTTCATCAAACTTATCTTTGATAGATATCTTAGATGACCCCACTATTTCAAAGTGGCCCTCTGGAAGATCCCACCTCACTCACGGCTGTATCTGACACATTGCCTAAAGCAAAAATGTGAAATTGCACAGCAGCTCCTGAGCTAATAAATCTTTCTGACCCCAAAACATCTATGCACTTTTATACATAATTAGGATAAAATTCTAATGAAGTTTGGACTTGGTGTGCATGTACCATGGGTCTTTGTCTTCAAAACAGCTCCTAAACCAGTTTAAACCAATACATTAAATATTGCTCAAGAATTGAGTTTAAATATATCATCAGTCTGGCTTTTTAGTGTGAGTCAACTTTCATTCTCCCAGATTTTTCTAGCGTGTTGTTTGGAAATTAGTGCAGTAAAATTGTTTTGGTAGGTAATGTACTTTGAGGCCAGCCTGCTTTGGAAGCCAAAGAGTTAATAAAATGTCCTGTTAATGACACTGTCAAATCATGTCAGTAGCATAGAAGAGCTTCTGGAACTATTTATTTAATTGGAAAGGATGCAACTTCTTCTTCCTATTATTTCTACTTTGATTAATTTACATTTGTTCAGAACTTGAGTTTCTATTCTTCTGGATCATCCACTTATGAGCTGTGATTTGGCTCACATTTAAAGCAAGACAACTTTCTGGATAGGTGAGGACATTTGACCAGCAGATGGAGAAAATATCTTATTCAAACTCAGACTGTGGTCCTAGAAGCAAGGTGAATGCAGCAAACTTGAGCTACATTGCTGGGCAAACCTGCACTTTTAATAGGCACATCTAGCAGGGATTAGGAATGTTAATTAATTGTTTGCATGTCTTTTAGGTAAGGGAACAAATACCACTAAAACTTCATATGCAGTCTAAATCAAATATATGGATTTTTAGTTTCCTCTTTCAAAATCATACCTGAAATGTGTTAAATGTCTCTGGATGTCGAGGTCTAATATTGGAGTTGGTCTGGAGGATCCAAGGGGTGATCTGTCTTGACTTAGAAGGTCTTGGAATTCTTTACATATTTGTCTAAAAGGAAAATGGAAATCCTTCAATAAAACAGGTGTAATTCTTCCCATAAAGCTGATTCCCAAAACACTCCCACCTATCCTGAGTGATCTCACTGATAACAGAATTGCTTGGCAGAAGTGTTGTTACAGAAATTAAAGACAAACAAATCCATCTCTGGCTTCCCTGCCCCAAATTCTCAGAGCCAACAACATACAGAATCTCCTGAACAGGAATATTTTCCCTGTGGAACCATATTAATGCTAACATTTTAAAATGTGATTTTCCCCCTGAATAGGACCCAGTTTGGCAGTGTTAAGTCTAGCTTAGCTTGCTCACATTGGCAGCAAGGCTTATGGTCAAAGGAAATGGTGAAGTAGCATTAGAATATGCCTGAAATGTGTAAATTACTTTATTATTTAGTTTGTGTAAATACATCAATACTTGTACATGGGCTTGTGTACATTGTGGGCACTGCTTTATCTGTTAGTTGAAGTCCTGGATATTTTGGACTTGCCTTCTCGACTCCCAACCCTTAAGACAAAGGGGTTGTGAAGGAAGGACCCCTTGCAGTGAGAATTCAGGGTCTGTCTTCTCTGGTCTCCCACCAGCATAGTAGCCCATCTTTTCTAAAGGATGGATGGGTCTTACTCTTTCCCCTCTCCCACTCAGTCTTCCCTGATGCTTCTCAGGATGCCTCAGCACCTGGGGGTCAAATTTATTCCCTGGAATTCCTCTATATAGGACCTAGCAAGGAAAGACCTGAAAATAAGACCTTTTTATTCTTGTGTTTTTGTATTATTGTTTGTAAATTAGCCTAGGAATATTCTACCAACAAACCTTTAAAACAAAAAACCAAATCAGTTCCATTTAGCTCATGTCCTCAGAAGAACATTATCTGGACCATGGATGAACAGACATCACTTACTTTCACTTGGTTCATGATTCAGTTAATTGGAAAAAAGAAATGGGACCTGTCCAAATTAGCATAGAGTTCTCCATTGCCTGTATTGGAAATAAAGGTGCTGATGGGGGATCAGGGGGGCATTATCACCTCCAGATGATCAGGACCCTCAGCTGGGACCCTGATCTTTGTTGGATTAACCTGGTACTGGTCACAGTGACTACATATAGCCTGGTAAGAGTGCCACCCAGTGAAGTGTAGAGTGACAAGGGTTACCCTCACACCTGCAGACCATTTGTCACCATCTGATAACATCCATATAATTATGCTTCTCTGGTCTCCTAAATCCTGTGGCTTCCTGAGAATAGACCCTGTTGTGGGCTATCTCCCAGGGCTTGCCCAAAAGATAGTTGGCAGAATTCAATGAGCAATTCTGACATTTTAGTAACATGGACAAGTGCAATCTGATGACTCAGAGTGCCCCGTGGTTTACTTTGTTAGCACAGATGCAACCATTGTGCCTAGGGGCAGTTTCTAATACTAAAGAGCATCTCTGTGGTCCATGATTCCTTTCAGGAGATTCATTGCACACCTGGTCCTAGATAAAATTTGAGTTCTTCATTATCACCTTGTAACTGCTGTCTTTGGGACATGAGTATAATGGAAAAAGTGGGTAAACTCTTTTTTGGTCTTTAGAAGGTCCTTCAGTGCTGAGTTATAAGCAAGAAAACTGTGCTAAGATGGTTTTACCCTTCACTTTATCACAGTGACACAAGCTGGGAACAGAGATCTTGGATAGCTCTCTCTTGACTGAGAGGAGATGCAGAAACCTATTTCCTGCTGTGCTGCTGGACCCCATCCAGGCCTGATTTCTCTAAATGCTTGTCATCTGCATGGACCTAGACACCGACTGCTTGAAAAGACAGCATCACCCCAGCCTTCCAGGCAAAGAGAGGTATTCAGCAGAAATGTATGTAAATGCAGCATACAGTTTTAATGAATCAGGTCCTTAGAGGAAAAACAGTTCCTTTCAACAACTGAAAACAGTCAGTCATTTTGGCTTCTAAACAATCCACTATCCCCAGTCGGCCCTGTCAGCACTGCTCTTCTCTCCTTCCTCCAACCTCTACTTTCTACCTGTTGAAAAAGTTTATCTCAAAAATTCTTTCATTTTAACAAAGGAAAGTGTCAGAACCAAGTGTGCAATTAAGTTCCCTTCTATCTTCACGTGTCAAAAGTCTATACTGAATGTTGGCAGATTGAAAGAAAAGAAAAAAACTTTTTTATTATACATGAAAACCTGAAAAAGGCAGTAACCTACTTTTATTTCCAGGGGATTTCTGGGCAAAGTGGTGTCTCAGAGCCTCCACTACCAGTAAAATATCACCTAGGGTAGTGGCAGGGAGAGGGGTTGGCAGATTTTTGCTGAGCTGGACTGTGATTTTGAAAAAACAAAGGAAGATGGCTGTGCTGTCCTAGGTGGGCACAGATTAATAAAAATAGTCCTGGTCACTCCTGCATGGGAGACATCTCACGATTTGTGATACATGATCAATGATCTAGTATATGACCAGAAAAAGGGAAAAAATTCTGTACTGGGTCAAAACAAGAGTCCATGCAGCCCATGATCCCTACCAGTGGCCAAAGCAAATGCCTGGTGATGAGTACAAGAGTGGGGCAAACCTGGTCCCATTAATCTGATTTATTCAGAGTGTGGCAGAGTTGCCAGGTATCCAAGGACCAGATGCCAGAGAAATGTCATGAGAAGTCTGTGCTGGCTGTAATCAACTCCTTAATAAAGTTATTATTCACAGTATTCAGGTTTGGGTAAATGTGGATGTATCTGTCCCTCTGATCTTATGAAGACCTTGTGCTGTGAAACACTGGGAAGTTTCCTGTAGGATGCTGTGCCTCTCCAGCAACTGGAATAGTTGACACAGCCTTCAGCAGGGCTGCATCTGTGCAAGCTGCAAACCGGTCAGGTTCTGTCCCCTGCTGTAAAACCTTTCAGGCTCTCCCATGCCTCTGCAAGGTGAATTAATGTGTTTGAATACTCTGTAAAACCAGGTCCCACTATTTTTTAAAAATATTTCTACATGAATTGAATAAGTATCCTGAAACGTTTTTACATTACTGGCATTAACAGACCAATATAAGTACCCTTTGGCCAGAATTGTGACAATTCATTCTTTTTTTTTTGAGCATCTTGTTCTGTCCTAAAAACCATCTACTTGGCCAGACAATCATCTGCTCAGTCAAAGGAGGTGAGTGGAAAGAAAGAGAATAGTAGGAGACTGGTTTCTCTCATTGTTTTCAGCTCTTTTTCAGCCTGTTTCACTCCCATCCTGCCATTGCTGACACTTGTGCTCAGCAGTGAACAGTGGCTACACAGCCCAATCATCTCTCCTTCCCATGACAATTATTAAGTAAAGCTCTCATTCTTCATTGTCTAGTCCATAAATCTGTTAGAACAGACCATGGCATCATCCTGTTGCATCAATTTGTACTTCCCCAGACAGGTCCTGAGTTTGCAAATGTGAGAGACCATTTCCATGAGGTAGCTTTGGAAGATGAGGCAGTTTAACAAAATGAACATGATTTGTTCCATGATGGACAATGGTCCTGTTTTCATTCTCTGTATTTCTGTCAGCATGGCCTCAGACCAGGTAGGGCTGAGCAGGGCAATGAAAGGAGTCACTTAAGCTCAGTTGTGTGAGCTTGTGTTGGCATCAAAAGCAGAAATTTTTAGCCTTCACTGGCCCGTGGGCCACAGTTCTGTGCATGGCAGATGAACTGCTTCCACTGAGGGTGGGTGGGTTGCTTGATTACAAGGTGAGGATGCCCTTGATGTCAAGGACACCTGGGAGCTCCTACTGGGCACTGGAGGCTTCATCACTGTAGACATTTAGGGCTCTGTTTAGTTACTCCCATGTAGACTTGTAATACCCAAGACATCCATAACCACCGGCAGATACAACACAGTAACAAAAGGAGATCCGTGTGGCCCTGGAGCAGCAGCTCATGGCCAAACTGGATAACCCAGTTCAACTCAAATGGCAATAGGTGCCTGTGTTTGGGCAGCTGAATTGAGCCAATGAATTCGGATGTCTAAATCCATAATGGAAATACACCTAGATATGAAAAACGGTGAAAATCACTTTACCCTTTCCACTTATTTTTCCTCATCATCTATATTCTAAGGATTGTGGAAATAACGTTGTTCTTTCCCCTTCTTTTTCCTCAAGACCCCACACGTGAACACTTCTGTGGGCTTCTGGCTCTGTCCCACAGTGGACAGCAGCAGCACACACAGGCAGTGGCACTCCAGCTATTTCCATGGACAAAGGGACCTTACCACCCGGGAATTTCTGTGTTGGTTTTGGTGGCAGCATAATAATCCCCCTCTTTTTCTGGTGTCATCACTCACAAGCCCATGAGTCAGGGAAGTCGTGGAATTGCTGAAATTGCCAACCTAGAGCTTAGGGATGGCTGGTGAGTAGTTGAAGCTCCTGATGATTGTCTAGAATTCTTTGTATCAGACAGGTGGAAGCATGGCTGGGAAATGCCATGCTGATATTGTGATGTCATGGACCTGTGTCTCCTGGAACACCTGGGCAGGACTGGGAATCCCTGTTCTCCTGGCAGGCAGGAGAGGGCAGTAGCAACACACACACTGACCCATCTGTCCCTGTTACCAGCACTGACTGCAGCAGGATGTGGCCTTTCTATTACTGACAGACCTCTCTGAGCAATTTCCTGGTGCTTTTAGCTGATAGGACAGGTGGGAAAAGTAATTTTGTTCCTAACAAGTGCTTTATAACAGCCTACAAGCCTGAAATTCGTGGTGGTTAGAGGCAGTGCATGCCCATGATACCTCATCTCAGTAGTGAGGGAGGCTGAGAAAGTAGGTATGGAGTTGTGAGAAAGGGTATTGAGACTCTCTTGTGCCCCTGAGTGGCACAGCCTTTAGGGACAGGACATAAAAGTGAGCCACCAATTATTACAACCCATGGCTTTGTGATTTTTCACTAGAGCCAGGGAAAAATGGGGAAGATTTGCATCATTTTGGTTGAATTATGTTCTGTAAATGGGACACATCCTCAGCTAGGAGGCAGAATGTTAATGGGCTACAGAGCAGAGGGGAGACACAACTTGTAGAAAGGAGTTTCTTCTGGCCAACTGGTTTATTCTCATGCCTCTGAAACCCCTTGAGCCCTTAAATGTGGATAGAGGTAAGAATAAGATAATACTTCACTTACATTATTCCTTTTAAGGTACAGAGGAATTAGGAATGTGATATATGAGGTCTCTCATTACCTTCACAACCAGAAAATTCCTGCTGATCCACATGGTGATGCTTTTATCACCCCAGGGAACAATCACAGGCTGTATTCATGGGATTCACAAGCATGAGATGTTTGAGTGCATCTCATCTCTGGGTCACTGTCAGGGCAAAGTACTCTGAATACAAGAGGGACACCAAGGCCAGGAATCTTGCCAAAGCAGAAGGACATTGGGATACAAAGGACAATCCTGTTGCTGGTCAGCCCTTTTCCCTAGTACAGGGAAATTCCTCCCTGTTGGATATATCACAGCCTGAAAGGATTTTCAAACACTTCCAGCATGGAGGGGGTGATTTGAGAGCTTGGATTTGTAGTCTCAGCTCTACTCCAGCCTCAAATATGACGCTGCAGTGAGCACAGCAAGACTGTGAATGTGTTCAAGGTTACCCCACACAGTCAGACCACACACCTAGGGCAGGTCTACCCTACTCCACACAGACTATTTATTCCTGTTTCCCATGGCTCATGAAGGCTAATTCCTCCCTCATCAAGGCTAATTAACCTAGTTGAAATGTTATCCTAACATGATGTTACTGCTCCAGGGAGACGAGTGGCTTGTTTAGAGTGAAGTCTGATGCCTCTTTGTGTCTTTAATGTCTTTAGCAAAGCTCCCCTGCTGTTGTACATTGTTCCAGTGCCTTTGACTTCAGGGAACTCTTGCAGTTTGCATCCAGAGAGGATCTGTCCTTCTGCAAACTAGCTCTCCCCCAATAGACTAATGATAATTATCCCACAGTAACCAGTGCTTCGGTAAAAGCTCAGATCTCCTGCTCACACACAAACAAGAGACAGTTTCTGTCCCATAGATCTTACCATGTAACAATACCCTCTGTTCTCATCTAAACCAAAGCATCTGGGAAGATGTACGTGCCCCCTCAACCACAGGCAATGAGAGCACAGCCACTAAAACCCCACTGCAGTAAATGAGGTCCCTCTTTCAGCATCCCCGAGGAGGATGGCTCTCACCAGCAGTCAGTGAGCACTGTTGTGATAGCAGTCACCACAATCCCAGCTCCATACTCCCACTCCTCCCTCCCCCAGCCCACAGATCCAACATGGAGAAGTGACAGACCGATTTCTTTTTTCGCTTCCCCTCCTTCCTTACTTTGTCGCTAGGATCATCTTTTTCCTCGCTGTCTGCTCTTTCTGTTCCATGTGCTGTCTGGCAATGTGCTCTCCTACTGCCTTGGCAGGGAACTCTGTTTCACAGGTGTAGCCGAAATCTCTGGCCAAATGTAGTGCTTCCCCTGCGGTCAGACAAAATGGGTTAGTCATTTTTATAGGTTTGTTGTCATCATCATCATCAATCATCATCATCATCATCATCATCATCATCATCATCATCATCATCATCATCATCTTGTTGTTATTATTGTTACAGAATTTATTGCACTTTTCAAAATAAGCCCCAAACAGTAGCAAGTCACTTCTGCAGAAAGTCGTTCTCAAGTCAGTCACACATTGGCCTGTTGGTGTTTAGTCATCAGTTGGTGCCAGGCAGAAGACAGGAGGGATATTCCTCTCGTCAGATGGAAGGATGTCCCTCTCATGAGAAATACTGGCCAAGGCACTTGGCCCTGCCTTGACACCGGTGAGTATTGGGCAGCTGCCCGATTTTGCAAGCCCTGTTCATCATCGATATTCCAGGTATGGAAAAGAGCAGAAAGTAGGAAAGAACAACTTTGAAGAACTGAGTCAGCCTTTTGTGCTTCACTCCCTGTGTCTAATGGAAGAAAAGCCCTCTACCCCAGGGAAGACCCATGGGGATAACACACATTCCACTATATTTGCTTAGAGGTTAAGCCAACAGTACAAGTGACTCACAGCAGGGAAAAGCAGACCCCAAGGGAGAACTCAATAAATAATACTGTTTCCAAAAGGATTGCTAACAAAATTGGCCAGGCAAAACAAAAAGGGAAGATGGTGAAGAAGATAGTTGCACTGAGCATCTTTCTACCTCACTGCAAAGACTGAACACAAGAATCCAACTCCATGCTGGCTGCCAAATGTCTCTGGAAGGACAGGACCCTCTTCACTGGCTTAGAGAACCCAGAATTCAATTTTAGGGTTTAGTGAACACTCTGACCTGCACGCTGTGACTCTGACAACCCCGATGTGGGATTTATCTGATCAAAAGCAGCTGCCTGGATTGTGAACATCTGTGCCTAGGTGAGTGTTTCCCTGGTGGGAAATAGGCATTTCCAGATGACACTTGTTCTCATCTCATTGCAGAAAGAAGAAATAGGTCAGCTACCAGAAGCGTATGTTGAAGCACATCTGCATGAGTGACTAACAGACGTGCTCCAGAATAGTTTTGGAGTTCAGGGGTTGTGGGTTTTTCACTTTACTTTTCCTTCTTTTTCAGAGTTGTGTGTTTGATTGCCATCAGGAAAGTGGCATTGGACTCTGGCTCTTTGAAGTTCAAAAGGCTGATGCTGTCAGGAGGGAAGCAGGACATATAACTTGTCCCTTTGAGAGTGTCTGCAGTGGAATTCATCAGATTAAATGTCAATATTGATGTCTGACTTAATACTTTCAAGTCAATGGAGACAAACTAGCACTTGAAGCATGTATCATCCTATACTAGAGGAGAAAGCAGAAGGGAATCAAAGGAATTATGGAGCTAGATTAAGTCTAGATGGAGTGTAGATTGGGTCTAGATAAATCTAGATTTGAACTCGGAAAATTACTTTCTTCTGACAACATTGCCTTAGATGAGATTATTCAAGGCTTTCCCAAGCCTAGTCTTGAATGTTTCCAACTATGGAAATTCCACAGCTGCTCTGAGCAACATAATAAAATGTTTAATTATTAATTTAACTTCATTTAATCATTAAATCAAATCATTAAACACCCAGAAGTGCTGACTTTTCCCTATTTACTGTGATCTGACATAAGAAGGTGCAAATGCAATGAAGGTGGGGAGATGAATCCCATCCTCAGCAAGGCTTGGTTAAGCCAAGGAAGAGGAGAAGTTCCATGGGAACAGTGGTCCTGTGCCAGGGACAGTATGAGGAATAAGAAACTGTATGCACTGACCTCTATTCCAACTTCATTCTCTCCTTTTGAGATATTATTGTCTCCCCTTCTACCACTGGAGTTTTTGTGGAAAAAGACCTTTTGATTCCACAAGAAAATGCTTTACTGTGTGTTTATCTGCCCCGCTTTATTCAGGTGCTGACAAAATCCATGCACCACTCCCAGGCAATCTGTTTTCTGATACCAGCCAGCTACAACCTCTGCAGCTGTAACCGATTTTACAGCAAAAATTGAAGATTATAGTCAAAATCATCTGCTTTCTTTGGATTTTTTAAAAACATGATTTCCAATATTGCTAAAAAGAATGAAGATGTTGACAAGCAATCAGCATCTCTGAGCTGAAAGAAGAAACAGTTTCCACTTAGTTTGCAGCTTCTAGACAAATAAAATAATTTTTAGTGAAAACAAAATGGATTTCAGTGATAAGTTAACAGAGAATCAAAATGGACAGGCATAGAGCTGACTGATTGCTTTGTATTTTGAAACATCTATCCCAGAGTTCTTCATGGGTGAGAAAGGGTACAATTTTAAGCCATAGCTTTTATATTTCTGTAGTTTCAAAATGTCTATTTCAGATATGCTTTTAATCTTCCTTAAATAAAGACTTACAGAATAAATAAATTTCAGAAGAGCACCAGGTTTTTCTTTTCAACTAAATTCTTTTAAAATACTGGAGAGATTTATCTTCATTTCAGCATGGAAAGAAAATAAAAGTCAAACCCTTTGAAGCTGTCATCAGGTGGAATTGCAATTCTCCAGACAGCTTCACCATGGTCCCAGTCAGTCCCAGTAACAACACAAGGAATGGAGATAGCAAAGAATTTAAACATTTAGCCGTTGGAAAAGTCTTGGTTTCTTCAAGTGAGCAGAATTTTTTTGTGTTGAAATGTAGGCATTCATTTAATGTGATCAACTACTAAGTGACTGAAATGTGAATGTTTCCACTTACTGCTAGGAAAAAAAAAGGAATGAAAATGTGAATTGTCATTCAAATTTATATCTACAAAGATGGTTTATCTTATTTGCTACAGCTGAGAAAATATACTAAACTGTTCTGATGATCTGAGAAAATTATTCAGAAGTATAAAACCCGTCTGGAGCTGGCATTGTGATTGTGATATAAAATCATTTGGGCAAAAAGAAACAAAATTACTTATCTCTTCATGGATATAGATTGGTAAAAATATAGATACAAATGTAATTACTGTTTTTAATGAAATAACAATTAAAATACTTTAAATTTAAATTGAAAATATTTTTTGCTGGAAATGGAAAGCTCATGTATGCTTCAAATGCATGTTAGAGCTATGCATATTTATTCATATAAACATGCATATCCTATAAGGAGAAGGCATCCTGAATTATAACTACACATTTTAAATAAAAATAAAAATTTGGACTTGAGAACACTCTGCAGAGCATAATTTCTCCTATCTCACTGTTGAGCAAAGATGCAATTTTAAACCGGGACCAAATGATGATTTGATATTTACAAGTGTACTATGATATGTTTTGGTTTTTTTGTGAATAGGTGTCCCTTTGATTACTGTACAGTAGGATTAAGTCTGCTTGATGAGGGAAAGTAGTTTACATAAAATGTCACAGAATATGTTCTTTCTTTTTTCTACAGCATAATTTGGATAAACATTTACTTTGGGAGAAAATGTGTAAATATCAGAAATGTGAATGAACCGACTTTTTTTCCTTTTATCTAAGATTTCCCATCTTCTGCCTAGTTGTTATTTACATCAGAGTAGGAATCAAGATGAAGGTAGAAACCACTAAAATCCCTGACTTGTATGGATTGTTGTCTTCTTTCTATCTAAATCCAACCTAAAATCAAATTTCCCCCTGTGTGATACCCCCATCTCTTTCCTCCTGCCGAGGTAAAGAGCAGATGTTGGGAATCTCGGGTTTTCCTCAAACCCAGAGCACGGCTCTGCAGCTCCCGGCAGCGCTGCCTCTCCTCTGCAACCTGACAATTGACCGGAGAGCTGGGCACGATGGAAAAGGACAGCTGCTGGAGCAGGGCTGGCAGAGACAGCTCGGTGGGGAGAGCAGCCTGTACCTCGAAAGGTTTCTGTGGGCAGGTGCAAGGAGCAGTGCGGGGGTCCCTGGGGGCCAACAAGAGTGAGAGCTGCTCCTATGCGGAGTGAAGGCAGGAGCTGTGTCCCCAGCAGAGGGATGCTCCGCATCTCAACCTCCCACTCTGCCCTCGGCTGTGCCTCCTCCGGATGCTCTACCCAGCAGAAATGGTACCCGGGGGGGGGAGGAGGGACGGGCGGGAGGTGGAAGGAAAGTTTGTGCTATTTGTGGGGTGAGAAGGGAGGAGGAACAAGTGGAAGGATATTTAAACAAAGGCTGGTGGGGGAGAAGTGTGATAGTTGAGAGCACGATGAAAAAAGAAACCGCTGACCTATTTTTCTCAAGAGTTTTGGTCCCCAAATGATGAATGTCATTAATTCTGTGTCTAGGAAATTTAGTGTCTAAATCGGGTTTGACAGGAAAACAAACTCTAGAATTTTTTGTTAGTTTTTATTTATTTTTTTTTTATCTGATGGTTTAAAAATCATTCATGCTTTTACCTGCATCTGCAATCACATCAATGTTTTGTAAATGACCCATTCAAACAGAAGGGGACATCTCCCCTCTTTTCACATCCTTCCTTGCTCCCACTGGAGAAGCTTTTGACTCTTTGGAGCCCACAGTAAAGCTTAGCCTTGGAAATACCAGTATTTATTCAAGGAGCCTTTATTTTACAGCTAATATGTAGGAATTTTCCTTTTGGAGCTCGTAAGAAAAATGACCTTTCCCTCCATCTAGTCCAGGCACTAGAGGGCATCCCTCGCCTGCAGGTTACACAGAGATGTGTCCCCAAACTGCTCAGGAGAGCCCTGCAACACTGACTTCATTCTCCCTGTCTGCCTCTCCACTCGTTGTGCTGATTTATGTGGAAGACAAAGAGAACAGAACCGATCTGTCAAACAATTCCATCCAAAGACTCTAAAGATGCCACCTGATAAGCCAACAGTAAACATCCTGCAGCAAAGCAGAACTCTAGAAGAAGAAACTTTGCAGGAAACAGGAGGCCATAGAATAATTTTCATAAAATCTGGAACCTTCATGACAGCCACAGCCTAGAAATAAATTGCAGGTTGTCCTTGAGATTAACGGACTCCCCAGAACTTAATGATTTCAGTATGTTTTAGAGGAAAAGAAGTATTAGTCATGTCACAGATTTTTGATTTGATTTTGGTCAATAACCACAATAATCATACTACTGATTTTGCCTTATTTTCCATCACATAGATATTCAAGAAGTTCGGCATGCTTTTACTTAAAGAGATATTGAAACCTCAATATTTTGAAGACTGTGAGGACCTTTAGTAATAATAAATTTAGAACCATCTAAAGAAGTCAAGGGTGACATAATCCTGGGTTGTTAGGAGAGGTACACAGAGTGTACCTGATATTTTAGAGATTTAATAAAACCAACAAAATTTTATTATTTCAATTTCTGTATTTCTATCACGCAGAAAAAGCTCATGTTGCTTTCTGTCTGGATTCTCTAAACCCCAGAATAAGCCTGTGTCCTTCCATTCCTGCCTCCTCCAGCACAGGAGCCATTGAAGGATGGTTTTCCTTGAAGAAATTTTACTGTAAGTTAGTTCAACCTGGAAGGGATATCTAAATGTCCAAAGTGAGAGCAGCTTATACCATCAAGAATTCAGTGAGCACTGCCAAGTTTGACCCAGAATTGGTTACACAGACAGGAAATGAGCTTCACTTAGTTTTCTGTTGGAATGTTAACATGGTGGTGCCATTCTCAAAAATTCCATTGGATAATATCCATTATTATCATACCTAGGCAAAAAGATCTCTGCCAAAGTGAGCTCAGGCACATCAGTGTTTGTCTTTAGGACTCACACCACGAACAGAAGCAACACCATAGGCTTGATACCAGGTTTGCTCCAGGCTTTGAATAAAGGGCAGGGAGGTGGGAACAGCTCCATTCTTGGGAGCAGGAATCTAACCCTGACTTATAGTAAAGGTACTCAGCCACCAACCTCAGGGCTGCAGTTGTCAGACAGGTACCTCCCTCTCAATCCCTTCTGATGAATGAATAACTGGCCACATAGAATCCCAGAATCATGGAATGGTCTGGGTTGGAAGAAACCTTGAAGATCATCCACCTCCACCCCCTGCCATGGGCAGGGACACCTTCCACTATCTCAGGTTTCTCCAAGCCCCCTCCAACCTGGCCTTGGACACTTCCAGGGATCCAGGGGCAGCCACAGCTTCTCTGGGCACCCTGTGCCAGGGTCTCAGCACCCTCACAGGGAAGAATTTCTTCCTAATTTCAGCTTTTAGCTTAAAGCCATTGCTCTGTTTACTAATAAAACCCAGCTGTGTTTATTCTTCCCTGACCCGAGATGCCTGAAGGTGGGAACACTCCTTGCTCCTCTAACTTGGTCCCTTTTCCAAGACTGTAACTCCATGAAAGCTTTCTTGTGCAGGCAGGTGTGATATGGAGACACCTGTATTTCAGAGCAGCCCCACTGAACTTCCCTGTGCTCAGTGAGCCCTGAAAATCTCAGTCCCTTGTCACAGATGCTGAAAACCTCCAGGGTTGAGGATTCAATGCTACTTCTGCCTTGAAGAGTCTCCATTCTTTGAGATAATAAAAAACTCAAAAAGTCCTGTGGAAGATCTTCTAATTGCTTTGAGCAGAAAGATTGGCCTGAGGTGTCTTCCAGCCTCAATCCTTCTGTAATTCTGTAATTCTGTGGTAATATGTGCTGGGACCTCAGCCTACTTGCCTAGATCTGTATGGACCTTTCAGGCTATGACTGTAGAAGGTATTGACCTTTAGGATGAGCTGAGTTCTCTCAGCATCAAGGAGGAAGGATCTGAAATTCCCAGAGCTGCTACTCGCAGCCAGACAACAAACTGGGTACTTAGTGGATTCACCCAGAACAGAAGAGATGCAGGTAGAGTTTCTTCCCTTTGCCTGAGGGGTTTGAACCTGCATCTCCCAACTGAAGGTTTGAAGAGCCTGGCAGTATTTGGAGAATGATATTTAAACAACAAATAAAGGCCAAGAAAGTATCTCCTGAGCCTGTCTAGATATTATCTGAAAACAGATTTCATTCATTTATGTGTGTGGGGAAAAAGCTTGTCTAAATATTATGCTTTCTTATGGGAGAAAAAAAGTATCATCACATTTTTGGACCAGCTCCAGGAAATTCACAAGTTAAAAAAAAAAAAAAGTAGGATAAACAAACCTACTTATAGAGTTGGTATAAAACATTCATCTCTCTCACAAGAACACTCAGATGATCGATTGTAAGCATAAATCAATGCTGAGGAAACTGCAGGACCAAGACACTTCCTGGGGGCCAAGACATCTCAGAATAAACTTCCACTTTGCCACTCGCTCTGTCTGTGTGACTTTAGGCAAGTCAGGTCTCTTTATACAAAATACAGAGTATGGAATTTAACCCTATAGCTGGAAAGGGTTACATGCTGTGAAACATTTAAATCATGGTTATATTGCAATATCAGAGACTCTACCTTCTACCAGGGAAGTCAGGAGTGTGACATTTGCTGCTTTTCTTCTTCCTGCAGGCAAATTCAGTCCAAGTCTGTCTAATTTTTCTCGCAAGCACCGTCCTCCGTTCTTGGATTTTGCTCTGTCATGAGAGAACGGCAGGAAAGAGAAACTTGTCATTATTCTGCACCATTCCCTCATGTTAGTACAGGCCTAGAAATTGTACATACTTCTTTGACAAATATGTGGGGTAATGCCTGCAGTAGTGACATCAATGGGAAATATTTCAGAGCTGTAGTCTAAATGTCCTGCTTGCTCTAGGTGGTTCTTTAACATTGGTTCCTTGGCAGAGGCAGAGATTTAAATGCCTGTCATGGGGGCATCAGATCTTCAGGCAGCTTTCCACCTAGTGCAGCCCAGTGTCCTGATTTGGGCATGGCACCTGGGATTACAGTGACTAAATATAAATATTGACAGTGCAAACACTTATATCTGATTTCTATCAGGCTCTAAAGACAAATTAGAGGGAAACATGACCTTCTAGAATTAGATTAAACAGATATCCACAATGAGTGAACTTTACTTATCTGGCTTGTCTGGCTAATAAAGGAAGCCAGATAGCTACTTAAATGTAGATGTCTATGTGGAACCCAGCTCTAACTATCCCTCTATAATTTATGTGGACACCTGGGTACTCAGAAATGTTGTCTACAAAGCCCAAAACTCACAAGTAAGAAGGCCAAAGCAATAGGAAATGCTGAAGTTAAAATCTCAGCCATCATTGGTTATCTGTGCCCCTGTGACAAGCACCTACATCCCTTTGTGCTCACAAAATGGGTCCTGGTGTGTCCCAGCTGCTTTTCTGCAGCACCTCAGTGTTTGAAGCATTTGAGACAAATCCACTTATGCAGCAGATGTAGGTTCAAATTCTCCCTCAGCCTGAGGGAATTTTAACCTGTATCTTCCAAACAGATGCAGCAGCCAGCTGACAGTAAATAACTTATATTAAAATGGTGAAACAATTAATAAAACAGTGATAGGAACCCTGATATCTCCCATCTCAAATGAATGACCTGTCCATTAATTAGATAAGAGTCTACACCTTTGCTTTTTGTACAAGTAATACATAATTAACCCCAAATGAGATTGAGGGGCCCTCAGCTTAAAAAAAAAAAAATCACTGAGTGGCAAAAATAATTAACTAAATATTTTGTGGTTCATATTCGAGTTCTTTTAGGCAGAAGAAAGAACCAAACATGGAACATCACCATTTGGATGTCAGTTTTTATGCATTAAAAAATACCACAACTTTGGCCACATTGTTTGTCAGGAAATATCTTCTGAAAAGAAATTTTTCTTTATTCAGAAGAACAATTTTTTCCCAAAGCAAGCTGTTTGGGAAAATAGGTAACCAGTGACTGCTGACAGGATGCAAAAACAAGCCTTCAAGGTCTCGGGCAAACAATCAATGAGATTTTGTTTTCCTACATCTTTCCTGGTCAAATACAGAATGTTTGTGCCTATTCTCTAGCTGTGAAACCCTCAGTTATAAACTGACCAAATCTTAAAATCAAATTTCTCTCACCGATTCCTAAAACAGAATTAGCATGTCCAAACTGCAGACAGGGAGGAGTCCCTGGCTTTTGCAAACTTCTGAACCATGCCCAGAGTTAATTTGGGAGAGGAGATATTTAGTCTGGGTCAAAAACCTGTTATTTAGTCTGGGTCAAAAACCTGTTATTTAGTCTGGGTCAAAAACCTGTTATTTAGTCTGGTTCAAAAACCTGTGGGGATCATTCAAGCATTTTAACAGAGAACTGAGCCCCCACATTCAAGTCGATGCCCTTGAATCCATAATAGCTTGCACTGCATTGATGAAATCTGCAGCATGAGCATTTAAAATGAAAATTAACTGAAGGTTTCTCCAGGATGAAGCAAATAGAGGAGAAAATTTTGGTGGATGAAGATTTTGGATTTTGATGCCCACAGAGGCAGTTAAATGGAACTTATACCTTGACAACAACTTATGGTGTAGAGTCATTATTCTCCAAGATGTCTCGAGTCAGCTCTGGAGTGCCTGCATGTCTCAGGCTGGTTAAAATGACTTTCAGTATCAGCACGAGGATCAGTGTGGCCGTCAGTGCCAGCAGTGAAATCGCCCATGACTTTCCAGCTAGTTTTGATCAAAGGGTGTTCAAGCAGCTGGTGCCATCTGAGCTGACGCCTCGGGGACACCGTGACTTAGATGTGCCTGCCTGAATTACAGCTCCCTCCTAGTTTTCCTCTTGCAATGTGAGGCACAGTCTGCTCCTATCCTTCTTTCTGCTCCTGCTCTCTGCAGGTGTCTGCTCTGGTCAGTGAAGGGTCAGAGGCAAAACTTTACCTAAATATTCACTTCTCCCTTAGTATCTCACAACAAGAAAAGTAAAACCAGCTTATTCCATGTTTTTTGTGCTCAGAAAAACATTCATAGAAAGGAAGAAAAGGCATCCCTACACCTCGGTGTTTTATTCTTTTGTTGAGTGAGGGCTGTAACTATTGTAAAACAATTCTCTTTCAGATAGTTTCTCAGCAAGAATTTAGATTTGTGTCTCTGTTGTGGGAAATAGAAAAGGTATAAAACTCTCAGAAAACTGTGTGAAAGCAAATCTCAGGATGGAGAAATGTAAGAATACTGAAGATGCAAGGACAAGAAACAATAAGGCTATGAGCTGTGTAGAGATAGGCCCTAGGAAAATATGCTAAGCAAGATAGTAGAAATATGTAAGCTTAATAATGAAGTTTTATCCATTATTTTAAGCTATTACAAGCCAGCATTTTCCACATATTGAATTTCCTTTTGTTTTTGTTCAAAACAAGTCCAAGCAACATCTCTCCGTGTCTGATGAGTAATTGAACAGAGGAGGCAAATAAAAAATCAGTTTGATAAAAAATGTAGACCTGCTAATTTACTGGAAATTCCCCAGTGTTCCCTCCCGATCCTTCCTTTTCTGTTCACCCCAAGTATGACCACCTATCCAAGCAGGGGGAAAGAATAAAGCATATCTGTTGAAAATTAAAAAAAAAAAAATAAAATAAAAAAAAATTACAGCATTGTCTAGGAGCTGTTATCCTCACCTTTAACTTACCTTCTCAAAATACCTCCGAGGAGGGAAGCATTGAGGCACTCTGGTGGTGAAAGGCGCCTCTTCACCTCTGCAATGGTCACTTTGTACTTGGAAGTGGAGCTGAGCAGAGACAAGCGACCAGGGACGGAGCAGAACAGGTCCGTGGGGTTCACAACACAGGTGCCACCTACAAAAAAATGGAAATATTAAAGTGAGGGAAACCTGCTCTTCTCTGTTTTGACAGACTCAACCATGAAGAATTCTGTGGTTCTCTTGTGGTTGGTTTTGTTTGGGTTTGGTTTTTCTAAGGGTGTGTGGGGTTTGGCTTTCTATAATATTATTGTTTTGAGAAAAATGAATGTGTTGGGATTTCAGTGTGGGAACAGTGAATTATTAGATCTCAAAAGCTTTACAGCCAAAATACCTTGTTATGGTTATTTGATATAATTTGATTTCATGCTCTGAAAAAATTACTAATTATCACTAAGGTCTCTCCAATCTAGTATTATTTTAAAAAATAAGATTGAACCCTTACTCATAATTAAAAACAACCACAGTTTGTGAAAATATTAAGGCATTGGTTCTAATGTGAAATGTTAAATTTAACTCTCACAGCTGTATTTAGGATTACAAAGATGCAAGAACACTATGGGTTTGCAGTGATTTCTAGCAAGAACAGCTTTACACACCTTTGAACTCATAAATTCCTTCCAAAGTTAGGTCAAATCCTCAGCCAATATTAACGATTGAAATCTATTGAGTTACATCAGTTTATTTCAGGTTAGCTCTGCAATTGTTTATTTCTTGAGAGTGGCAATTACTTGGCCTGGATCTAAAACTGCTGAATGATCACCAAATCTTTCAGTCAAGACTGTGATCAATAACTCCTCAGGCAAAACTGGGCTTTTAACTTAAAGTTAATATGAGAGAAAAAGAGAGAAAACTTTCTCTGCAACCGATCCAAGAGAGTAGAATAAACTCCCAGGAAAAAAAAGAAATAATCTTAAGGACTAACACATATTATCACCAAGCACAAAACACTTTTCTTTGACCTGCCTTCTCCAACCTGACTACAACAAAAAAAATTCTGTGTAAGAAATGAATCTTAGTACTGCATGCACAATTATTCCCTGGGGGAAAGATGAGAAAAAAAACAATGAGTTGCATATGACAGTGATTCAAAATATCATAAAATTCAGTGCACTACTAGAAGGAGTTCAGATGGTTTATGTGAGGATGATGACATGAAGACCTTCTTAGAGCAGAATTAATCTGTGCTCATCACTCATGCTTAAAGGAAACATACTGTATCTTTTAAGATACCTTGATAGTTTGTTTTTTCCTGTGAACACCTTAATCTTTTTTAACTACAAAAGCTCACTTTGCTGCACTTAAAAATTTTAGCTTCTAATCTAAATTCTATAATGAGACTAGAGTAGAGTAGAATAGAATAGAATAGAATAGAATAGAATAGAATAGAATAGAATAGAATAGAATAGAATAGAATAGAATAGAATAGAATGTCAGTTAAAAGCTCACTTTAGGCAAGATCCTACACCTTTTTCTTTATCAACTTACATGTGCAGCCCTCTTAAAATTAAGGTGACTCTGTTCCGTTTCTCACAGAGACAGACTGAAGGATGAACCTTCATTAAATGCAGACTATTCCTTGCTTACATAAGGCAAACAGAATTTCTTTCCAAATATTTCAGCTCTTGAAGGTATATTTAAACATTTGTGCTGACAGCAACACCAGAAAAGAACATCTCTTGGTATCAATCCCAGATGGGTGAGATCCTGACTCAATTCAGCAGGGTATTTTATGACTTCTAATTATGTTCCAGGGCAGATATTAGTGTCCACTTCTTAGACAGGATATAGAGACAATTCGTGCATCACCAAAATATAGGCACATCAAGGGCACTGATGCACATTTTTACACAGCTCAAAGCTACAATTAATGAGCTCGTATGCTCAAACACAGAAATCTGGCGCCACATGCCTGAAATAATTTTGGGTCTGTGTTGTTTTGGTGTGTTTGGGTTTTCTTTGGTGGATTTTCTTTTCTTTTTTTTTTTTTTCCTCAGAAACCTGTAAATATTTTCAAGCAACGTTTTCAAACTTCTGGTCTGTCAGGTACATTTGTGAAGAGCATTCACACTGAGTAGATCTGTTTGTTTGGCATCTGCCACACAATGCACATACACACGTGTATATATATATACGTGTCAAGAAAACAGTAGCACTGTGTACATATTTATTTACTTCAGTGAGTCTCTAGATTCTATAACGAGTGAGACTGTACTGAAATCAGTGTCATATTAAAGTTCATCTTCTTGCCAGGTTAAGCCAGTATGTGCACCCTTTATGCCAGATAAATAATTGTTCCTTTAATCCAAAAACCTGTTCCCCTGCAGCTGCTCCTACCATAAGCAGAATTTACTGGAACACTTCTTATTACTATTTAGTAGAAAGTTGCTTACAGTCTGAAATATTTTAAAATATCATGCCTAAGCAACATGATCTAAACCAAAGCAATTCCAGGTAAGCCAGGTACAGGTTAAAAGTAAAAGGAATCAGCAAGTCTAGGTCATTTGCTTTCCAGAAACATGGGGAACAAGTAGCAAATTACAAGAAGGTAAAATCTATTGCACATAATTATTTCACTCTATTAATTATTCATTGACACAGCAACAGAGAGCAGTGTGGTGCTTTCCAGATGAAGATATGTCTTTGTCACAAACTGTGTGCATTTTTGAAGGCATGAATTTCCTACCACAAACACCACCTTGGAGAGGAGATGGATGAAGTCCTGGCCTTTGCACCACGTGGTAAACAGAAAAAGGCATAGAGGGCTGCTGGAAAGAGAGGAGAAAGGAGAAGGGCAGCCACACAGGAAGATGAAGGATTCGGTTTCTTGTCAAACACATGCTTCAGAATATTCCTTCCTTCCTTCTGATCATGTGTTAGAGTAGATAAATGATTTTGCAACACTGCTTAACATGAAGATCACAAGATATGTTTTAAGGTGAACTAAACAGCAGTGGCAACAACCAGCTTTTTTACCCGTCAACACAATAGCACTGTAGGTGCTGCTGGAAAAGTCAATCCTCACTTAATTGTTGAGCCAAACTTGTCATAACAGAGTATTTGAGAGGTGGGATGCTAAGATACCAGCAGATGAAGCAGAAATAATGCCTCAAAAAACAGAGCAGAAATAATGTTTTTTGTAAATCTGATGATTCAGCCTGGAGATCCCTATTCTTCTCAGCAATTTTACTGGCTTTGGAAATATTTACAGACTAACTTCTGGTGCCAGGACACATAAAACCCCGTCAACTCATCAAGTGAAGATCCCCACATGCAGGAACAGCAAAGTAATGTGTCCACAAGTGTTCCTGAAGAAGGGAAAGCTGTGGTCCCTGACTCGTTATCCATGACATTCATCCGACAGCAAAGACAGAAAAAGGAAAAGGGGAGCAGGCAGGCAGTGAGATAACTGGTGGGATCATCCAGCTGTTTGCCTCAGCAATTCTGTGCTCTGAGCACCAACTGAAATGGGCCTGTGAGTGTTAAGAAGACTCTTTTTAGGACAACTGTTTATTCCCAAAGGGAAGTGATTACATGGTCTGATCTGACTTCATCTGTTGCCATAAGATACTACTTTGGAGATGACTGTAAATCGTGATGGTTGTGCTCTTACAGCCACAGAGGTCTGGAAACAGGCAGGACAAGATTTAGGGCAAAGGGAGAATTATTCAGTTTATATTGCAACTGATAGATTAGAGAAAAAAAATAAAGAAGGGAAGATTTCAGGCATTCAATCCCTTCTTTAAGGCTTCTCCCTCATCCAACTACACTCAATTATTTCTTTATTCATGACAGAGTTTTAGCCTCTGATCCGTCATCTTCATGTGGATTTTAATAAATACAATTGATCACAAGATAAAAATGGGTGGGAAATAGAGATGCTTTGTGCAGCTGACCTCATCTAGGTGAGAGAGCAAGGGCCCCAAACTGCTGTGTACTGAATCCCCAGATCACCTCAAGAGATTAAATATAACCTGATGTATTTAAAGATGTTCCTGCTCATTGCGAAGGGTTAGACTAGATGACCTTTAAAGGTCTTTTCCAACACAAAATATTCTATGATTCTAATCTATGATTACTTTCAAGTGGCCTGAGGAAGGGGAATGACAAAAGACTAAGTTTTTATTAGTTTACTTTGGGGACCCAATCCTTTTCCTCCTGACTGACTCGTTCATGCTCAATACAGTGTCCTCCTTCATGAGAGCTGTGCTTTTGCTTTGTTTCCCAAGCCTAGAACAAACAAAATTTAGGCTATATGATACTGGAAAAGGTAGTCAGAGCAAACATTGAGAGAGTATTTTCCCTCTCTTACTGCTGTCTCTGCATCAAATAGCACACATCTGTACAAAATGCCAACACGAGCTGATGATGGGTTGTGGGGATGACAGAGCCATGCTCTAACCCACCCATCTTGTCAACACAATGAAAATCCCAATAATGCACATAGTGAGGAGAGCTGGGTCTGTTTTGGTTGCAGGTTCCCTTTGTACAGATGAAGAGAACAATAGGGTGGCTAGAGTGTGGTGGTTTATTCTGATTTAGTTACTTGGGCACCTGCTGAAATGCAAGGCTCCCTTACACCATCAGAGTAAAATATTTCTGCGTCCTTTCATTGATAAAACGAATATTCTGAAATATTTTTTATACTTTTCATTAGCAGTGTTTTTCTTTTATCAGGAATGAGAGAGACAAATATCTATCGATGTTACTAGATGTTTTTTACACTTTAAATACATTTAAAAAAAATATGTGTGTCTATAATTTTGTGCATCCTTGCACTCTGCAAGGTCATTTTTTATTTGTTAATTGTAACAGCCACAATATGATGAGTGTTTTATATTCATTCAATAAAACATAGTTCCTTTCTCCAAGACATTCACCTGCAAATGTCATGCACCTATGTAAGGAAACATCATAATACACTGGTGACAACAGTGCAGAAGTGCTGTTTATTTTGTTTTTCAGGATATAGACACTTGTGTACTTGTGTACATTATTAAGTATAAGCATGCCTGAATGTCAACAGATTGATCTTATATAAAATATTAATAGCATGCTATGCTTTTTATTAGTCTATTATTTATATCTACACGTGCTGTTTGTGAGAGCCTCCAGCTTGTAGTTTATTTTCTGTCCTGTGCAGAAATTCTGGCAAGTTTAGAGTACGTTACAAAATGAAGACATAAGAATCTGCCTCTCCTTAGTTTTTTTCCTTTATCATGTAGCAAATGTAAGCCAGCAGTTGCCAGTACAGATTTTGTCAGTACTGTTTAACTCCATTTTCAGTTCCAAAAGGTCTATAAGCAATTCAAAATGTTCTCCAAATTATCCTCACATGACCCATTCATTAATATCAGCAGCTAAATATTTAAAACGATAAAACTAATCTACATTTGTCAGGAAAAATAAAAAGTACTGTTTTGTTTTTGAGGTTTTTTTCTCCCATTTATTCTTTTGGTCTCATTTAAGTTAACAAAC
>CM072887.1:108013346-108028346 GCA_037013685.1 Acridotheres tristis | reverse complement strand
CCTTCAGCACCACCGCCACATGGCTGCTGTCACCTCCCGTCCCGCCGCCGCTCACCGGGACCGACCCTGGCTGCAGCCTGTGCCGGCACCGAGCCCCGCAAAATCCCCTCCCCGAGACAGGGTGAGAGCCCGCTCCCCATCCCCGCCCACCACAGGCGTGCGGGACCGGTGATCCTGCAATGAATAATTTTGTTTCTAAAGTTTGACTAGGGAAGTGATGGCTGAAAGCAGCTGTCTGACACTATAGCATCACGTCACCCGAAATATCTCCTAAGTATCTGTTTTTTTTCGTGTTGGATATAATGGAGAGCACAAGAAAATGAGCATTGTGAGAGGCTAAGTGGCCCAGTGTCCTCTCCCCGACTGCATTACGTGGTTTATCGAGTGAAAGGATGTGTTTAAGCTTGTAAGGAAAATATGTTTGTTCCTACGTTAGGCCTTTAGACCCGACTTGTTCCTCTTCAGGGTAAATGACGGTAATAACAAACTCCCCGGGACATTCAAATTTCGCAAATTCTGTAGAGACGTATATTTAACACGAGTTCCAAACCTCTCTTCTAACTTTGATGTTCGATATTTACACTGACAGATGGTTATCAAATGAAGTGACACTCAAAAGCGAGTTCCACACCGGTCTGTAGCGTTACTGAAACCACCTTTCCCAAAAACATCCCTGTTTTTTTCCCCTCACACGAGACCAAACTACCGATTTAACAGCCCGGCGCCAGGGAACACGTTTCTCAAACTATCAGGAATCATCCCGATTAAACGGGGAACGTTACACCGAGTCAGGAAAACTCTGAATTCAGCGGGAGTATCCGAGAGCGACCGAGGAGTAGATCGTTTGTAAAGTGCAAATGGACTGTGAAATGTGAAGTGCTCTAAGCGAGTTTGAATGTACTTCTGACAAACGGCAAATTACCACTTATTCTGCAGTAAATCCAAACTACGCTGAACAGTGGGGGAGGGAAAGGCAGGGAGGGATAGAGAGGGATGTATGTTTACAAAAACTGTTAGACGCAAGTATTTGTAACCTCTTACCTCTTCTTATCACACCTCCTTGCCCGTTGAGTACAAGTCCACACTGGGCCTCCACTGAGCTCTTAAGTAATGAGGGGGAAACAAGGAAAGAAAGGAAAGAAAGAAATGAGACACAGGAACGCACAGAGAGATCTCACAGCTTTTGCTTTGTTACATGACTCGCCCAGGAACAATAGTTAAGGTGAACTGGAAAAACACAGTTACTCTCAGCGAACCCAAGTGAAATCCCCCCTCCATCCTGCCATCTGCCCCTACCCCAACAAACGCAGAATAATTTTCCTTTCATTGCCACTTAAATACGAATTTATCCCGAACTGGGAGCTTAGACCCGCAGTTACATGGCAGGATAGACAGACAAACAAGTACTTTTGGGAGAAGCGTATTCCCGCTCCACAGTTGCACACACAAAGATAAAAATGTACTTTGCTGTTTTTATATGTCTAGCGGTATATTTATATTCGGGCACACAGCTAAATTCACAGATATGTTTTGCGACACGCATACACCGACTTAAAAGTGTGGCCAGAAGTAGACAAAGAGCACAAACAACAGATGACCTTTTGGGCTTTGCCGGCTCCACAGAGTCGTGAGGGTGCTGTAACAATGCGTGTGTCCGCACATAGGTGGGGATGAATATGCATCTGTGTGCGCGCACACACAGGCACCCATGTGTGAGCCAGGGGTGAAGAACCATCAAAAAACCTGCCTAGGGCTTCTGGTGCACGTCCGAAGAGATCTCACTTCTTTATTCTCCTGTTACAAGGCTGATTATTTGGGGATCTTCGCCCTCCTTAATAAATATTTTTATTGGAGTGATAAAAGACTTGAAAGGGTTGGGTTTTCTTTGGGTTTTTCCTTATGTTGGGGTTAAAAAAACACAACAAACCAAACCTAAATCTTTGCCCAGTGGAAATGTGTTAAAGACGCATTTTCCTCTACAAACAAACGAGGTATTGGACATGAAAGAGGCCTTTAAGGGTGTTAACCTATTCAACAGCCCGTGAAGAGTTAAGTAAATGCGGAGAGAGTCGGTGCATAATAAAAACCCCACTTTACAAAACAATCTTTACAGTCCTGGCTCTCTCCCCCACTTTCACCATATTGGCGCTGGCCCTGTAAGACCTTCCTTTTCAAGGCCCTTTTTTATTTTAAGTGTTCTGCCTTAAAGTGATTATGAAATCAATATGAAAAAAACTTGGCGACTGAGCATAAATTAAAGCGGTGATGGGAAAAGGTGTGACAGTTTTCTTTGTTGCCCATGGAAAATCTTTTTAGGGCACTGAAAGATGCCACTCCAGCTCCAAGACTGTTTGCATCTGTTAGGCTGACTTAAACCGCCCTCGAAACTATTGGACATTCACTTAAAATTCTGTGCAGGGAAAAGTATATTTACATTTGTTGCATTTGAAATGAGGCATATGCTGATGAACGTTTTAAAAAGAAAGACTAAGGAGAAAGGGATAGACTGGTTAAACCACAATTTTGGTTTAAAAGTATTTCTGCGCAGTCCTGTTTCTGCTCGCCACCAAAACGCTTCCCTCTACACCCGCAGTGATATTCGCGAGAGTCCAACTTTGTTCTGAATCATCCAAGTCCTAGCGACAAATATTAATATTTTCAACTTCTCACCACTTAGGTTTTTGATACCTCTGCACACTCCCTCTTGTGTTCGGAAAAAGAGGGAGGAGGCAAAAATACAGAAGAGATTAAGTACAAAGACCTAAGTATTTTATTTGATAATAACTTGTGATCGAAAAATTAATATTTTCCAAAGGAAAGCTGTTGATTTTCTTCTTCGTTAAATAAATAAAAAGAGACTGTGCCTCTAGCAGCTTAACCAATCTTTTTTTTTTTTTTTTTTTTTTTTCTTTTTAAAAGGGAAACATGTTGTTTGGTCGGATGACATTGCATAAATGACCAGTTGAATGGCACTAAGTCGAAAATTGGATAAACTATGGTGCTTTTTTGCCCGGGACTTAGGCATTGTCTGCTGTCTTGCAAACGTTCCTAATCCCCTCTTTTGAAAAATACAAGGCTTTGTGCCTGCCAAAGAAAAAAAATTTGTACAGATACAAAAAAATCAGCAGCAGACGTGGTTATAAAAAGGAGTAAATAGGTTTTAGTTGGGGTTGAGCAGTGAATGGCAGATTTTTTTTTTTTTGAGGGGGGTGACATAAGGAGATCCTTGTGAAAAATGTAAACAAAAAAATGGCCAGAGAGGACAAAATTATATCGTGAATTTTAGTGGAGAAAACTTAGGTTTAAATAGGTAGGTTTTCCTCATGTGAGGTCTAAAAGATAACATTATTTGTTGGTGGGTTTATTTTCCTCCTAGGAAAATAAAGTGGGGAAAAAGATATTTCTTTTCCCTGACATACATAGATTGTTTGGATTATTTTTTTCATGCTTTGATTTAAGGGGGAAAAAAACCAAACCTTAATTTTACAAATTTCGGGTTGTTTTTTTTTTTTTTTTTTTCTCCCAAGCCTTTGACCGCTACATCTTTTTTGAAAGACCACCATAGCCAGCTTTGTATGCCAGGGAGCGAGGTGTGGGGGAAAAGTAAGTACAGTAAATACGGTCCCGTTTGTCTCTCCCTGCTGATGGGGAAGCCCTCAGTTCCTCAGCTCTTCGGGGGAAGGAAGGTTTGCTTTTGATTTGGGGCACATTTCGGAATGGGGGTTAGATACAGGAAGGCGTCGTTTGCAATTTTGGAAACCAATTTCTTTTAAGCAACCGGCTCAGTTTAGCGGAGGTGAATTTTTAGCGCGTGGGAAAGGATTTCTGAGAGGATTTTTCTGAGCTGAGCTTTTGATACATAGAAATAAATTTTTTTAGATGGGTTCAGGTGCCGGTTAGGGTGGAGTGGATGAATGGTTAGATAGACAGACAGACGAATTTAGCTTTGTCTGCTTTATCTCTCACCCCATTAACACCTAGATCGGATATCGCGAGGTATTTTTATCATTCTGACTTTTTCTGACGAACGTTTACTCTATTCTATTTTCTCCCTCTTATCTCGGAAGATTTGCCTTTGTAGGTCTGTCGGAAAGTAGATTTATTTCCTGATCTGCCTTTTTTCCTACTCCAAGCTTCCTTAAATCATTTGCCTGCTCTGTCGCTGCAAAACGCTCCTTGCGCCGAAAGAAAGGAAAAGTTTAAGAAAAGCAAGAAGATGGGTTTGTTCTGGTTTGGTTTGGGTGCTGTGTGACTGGGCAAGGGCTGGCTCACCCCGAGATCTCCGGGGGACCCCCGTGGTCTCAGCCATCACAGAGACGCAACCCACGCGGCAAAGGCAGGCGCGAGGTTGGTTTTGTTTAATTTGTTTGGCCAAAGAAGACCACTTGTTTGGTTGCTTTTTTGATTTTGGTTTTTTGTTTTTTTTTTTTTGGGTTTGTTGGGTTTTTTTGTTTTTATTTTTTTCTTTCTCCCTCCACATTTTTTTCTTGCCGCTACTAAACTGGAGGAGACGGGCTCTGGATCGCGTTTGGGACAAATCTTCCCTCCTTTGTATGAGCTATTCCGAGCAGAGGAAAATGGGGGTGGGGGTGGGGGTGGTGGGGGGGCCCAGGACAGGGGGAGGGGAGGGGAAGGTGCCTCGAAAGGAGATCGCATTCTATTTACCTGCAAATCGTCTGCTCCCGAGGCTGCAAGCCCGAGGCTTGGTCCTGGCAGGAGTCTTTGATCTGGATGCATCCCATATTGGGATCCATGGCTCATAAGAGACAGGTCGTGGCGGCGGTAAGCATCTAAGCACCCCAGCTCTCTCCTCTGCTCGTCCAAGCAGGAGGACTTGAGTGCCCGCGCATTGTGCAGGTTGATAAAATCAGTGGGTTCTCCATGGTGGATCTGCTGGTAATACTGCTGGGAGTGGTGGAGAGAGTTCAAGGAGTAAGCGTCGGGGTTGACTGCCGGGTGGCTGTGTTGGAACTCGTAGTGGAAGGACTGGTGGTGCAGTGGGGTGTACTGGTGGTTAGTGGAGAAGTACGGGGAGGCGAACTCGGTGCCCGTGGTAGAGTAAGTGAGAGGAGATGAGGAGGAATAGGCGACGGTCGAGTTGGCCACAGACTCCAGGCATCCAAGCTGCATCAAACGGTAACTGTTTGATCCGTCATGACGTATCTGAAAGGAAGAAGTGAAAAGAAGACCCCAAAACTGGAGGTTTGTCATTGAAAACCCCGGGTACGGTTCTTCCAAGCACGCTGTCCTGCATAGCTTCTCCCCCTGCAGAAGCGTCTAAGCCTGCGAGCAGCAACCCCAGCAACAAAAGATCCTTTCCTACCTTGGGCTGGTGCCATAAAGGTCTGTTCAAAAAATCATAAACAGCCCAGCCTGCCCTTAATACTGTCAAGCGAAAGGAATCCAAGCACTGAAATAAAAACTATCTATCTATCTATCTATCTATCTATCTATCTATCTATCTATCTATCTATCTATCCATCCATCTATCCATCCACCTCTTGATCACAGCTGTAATATCTGGGGCTGACACAAAAAAAAAGTCATCAAACAGAGGAAACTACCGAGAATACACACAAGTCCCGTCCCTATGTTACAGCGTTACACATTGAGAAAGCTTTGCCGCCTGCTTGCCTTCCTTTCTTCCTTCCTTCCTTCCCTTCTTTTTTTTTTTTTTCGAACCCCTATTTTTCTTTCTTTTTAAAATAACGAATCAGATCCAAAATTCCCCCCCTCTTTTCCCTGCGTTTCGAAAGAAAGGAGAGTCCTGCTTTTTAGCGAGAACTCCCCATTCCTGGCGAGCTGGTGGTGATTTCTCTCCACTTCATTATATTATTAGGGGTATTATTCTGATTTTCGTTCTGGCAACGGTTTTAACGTGGTAATGAGTTGCCCTTGCTGGCGACAGATGTCATAACGAATTTTCTCTCTATACTTCTTTAAGTTATCTCTGAAGCCGGATTATAATTAAACGTAACGGTCCAATATGGATTTTAAAAAAATGGAAACAACCACACAGGCACATACACACACAGATGCACACACACATCCACACACACGCGCGCACACACACACACACACACACACACACACAAAATACCTCTGCATCGTGGACGAGACCTGGAAAGGTAGTTGACATTTTTTGGTTCTCCGAAAAAAAAAAAAAAAAAAAAAAAGAAGAAGAGGAAAAAAAAACCCCAACTCTGGATAAAACTCCCCTCTCCAAATTAAAAAAAAAAAAAAAAAAAAAAGGAAAAAATTTGAAAAATCCAAAGTTCATGTATTTCCCCAATTTTTTTTAGAAAAAATCTCTACAGACAGAGAGAATTTGCAATGTATCTGCATAGATCAGATCTCTCGCTTTTCCATGCACCTCCTTAAAAACCTGTAGGAACAAAATTTTCCCTCTGCACAAAAGCTGCTCCCTGGATCAGATTTTGTACTTGCTGGGTATTTCTTTGGCTGATGTCGTAGGTCCCTTGGTAATATAGAAGTTTTGAAAATTAAGCATCAGCACTGAGAACTGGGAGGACAATAGATAGAGGAGCTTCATCCCAGGAGACAAGGAATAAATATTGTATCTTCGCCTAATAAGGAACTGTAGGTTCTTTCAACATTTTTATACATTTTTTCCTCCACTCTTTAGAATGCTTTTTCTTACCCAGGCTAATATGGGAACTAATCTGATCGAAGGGGGTATTTTGTGTACATTTTATTGGGAAGACATAAAGCTAATATATATAAATATATATTATTAAACCATCCTTTTCAATAGGTAAGTGCTCCTTCCTGTTGATTATACTGCTTTTAAATACTGACCAGAATCTAAGATTGCACATTTGTATGTGTGTCTGTTTAAGTGTATTTTTTTTTCCTAACTGAAAACTATGTGGTTTGTTTTGGTTTGGGCTTGGTTTTGTTTCTTTTTTTTTTTTTTTACCCTTTCATTTACATCGAATTTAAGTCCACCCCACACTCCAACCTGCTTTTAAAGCTGCCTAATATGTTATCTTACAGGCTTCTTTAAATAGCATTTTCAAACATAAAACTAGGGTGAGACCACAAAGTATCACTGCAGTGACATATGATATTATGGAATTATACATAAAATACATATAGATCTACGGAATTACATCTGTAACAGGAGAAAGACAAACAGGGAAGTGGACGTAAGAGCTAAAGACCACTGCTAGCTGTCTCGACATTTCCAAGTGCCGATATATTTTGGAGACGGGAACGCACGGAGGCTGCGTAGCCCTGGGTTGCAAAGCTGAAGGGGTACGTGATTTATTTATTTAGTGACACCGGTCCGAGGAGCTGCCACTCGGGGGATGAGTGCTGCCTGCCTGCCCGGCGCCCCCCTGTCCCTGTGCCCGCAGGTAGCGGCTCCCCAGCCCCGCAGCGACTGCGGGCTCCGCCCGGGGAGCGCCCGGGGGCACCGCCCGCTGCCGGGCGAGCGAGGCTGCCGGGGGGGCAACCACACACCCTCCGCCAACATGCCAGCCCAAATGGCACTGCCCGGCGGGGAGGTTCTGCTGATGGCTAGCTTCCACCCGAGATAAGCCTGGAGATAGGAGAGGGTGTAACTTGCTTTTAATTGCCGTTTAATTTGGGTCGCGTTTAAGCGTTTAAGCTGCGAAGGTGTCTTAATAATAAGCCGGAGGCAAAGAGGCATGTGGCTCCCTGCCTTGCTCTTTCCTCTTTATTTATTTATTTTTATTTTTTTTTAAGGTCCAGGTTTTGGGAGGGTTTATTGGTATCTGTTCATGCAGGCTAACAGGAGCTGTCACTCAGCCTTCCTTTCTTCCTACAAATGGACAAAGGCACACGACTGGAATGGAAATGCATTGTCTGAGATGGGAAAGTGCGGGTATCCCGGCGGGCGGGGGGGCAGCGAGAACACATCACACCTCTCCAGAGCCCTGCTGGGGAGATGGTGGGCTCCACCCGAGCCCCCCGCCCCGCCCGGCCTAGGGAGGGAAAAAAGGAGGGAAGGAAGGAGGGAAGGAGGGAAGGAGGGAAGGAGGGAAGGAAGGAAGGAAGGAAGGAAGGAAGGAAGGAAGGAAGGAAGGAAGGAAGGAAGGAAGGAAGGAAGGAAGGAAGGAAGGAAGGAAGGAAGGAAGGAAGGAAGGAAGGAAGGAAGGAAGGAAGGAAGGAAGGAAGGAAGGAAGGAAGGAAGGAAGGAAGGAAGGAAGGAAGGAAGGAAGGAAGGAAGGAAGGAAGGAAGGAAGGAAGGAAGGAAGGAAGGAAGGAAGGAAGGGAGGAAGGAAGGAAGGAAGGAAGGAATTGCTGCTTCTCATTTGGATTTCCTACGGTTCTAGTACTATTAATGGACACAAATATTTCTCCCCAATAAATAATTGAAAAAAAAACCAAAAAACCAAGAACTAGGATTTTCGCCAAGTTCAGATTTTGTTTGATCCTCTCAAGATTTTGATACTTGAGAGAATTGAAAAAAGCCACAGGTCAAAACCCACCCTAACGATGTGAACAAAGTTTGCTCTTTCCAACACCCCTTTGGAGTGTGGCGAGCGCAGTGGAATCAGCCACACCAGCCTTGAGCAGAGCGGCTTAGACCTGACAAAAAAAAGTTAACACACCATGAACACACCTTCTCGATGGAGGGAGAGGCAGGAGAGGCATTCCTTCCCTTCGAGAAGGAAGACAAACACCCTCCCAAACATTCATGGCAGAACGCTCCGCAGCTCTGTTGACTTTGGTTATTTGCTCTGTGCCACTTTAGTCCTTTAGGGTTTTTTTTGGTTTTTTGGGTTGTTTTTTTTTTTTTTTTTTTTTTTGAGAAAGTAGGAGAAAAGGTTTTCCTCGACGTGGCCAAGCAAGCCCGGCTCAGTGCATGAACGGGGCACCGACGGCGAGGGGACACGGCCAGGGCCAGCCGGGCAGAGGCAGCGCGGAGCGCACCGAGCCCCGACCGAGGGCGCTCCGGGGCGGCAGCGCATCCCAGAAAATCAGCCAAAAAACCCACTTGTTCCTCTACGCACTTATTTACTTTATTTTCAGGGAACCACGGGTATGAGAGAGCGATGTAGGGACAGATTCCTTTCTTTTGGATCCCGGTGCGGGGGTCACCCCGGCTGTCGCTCCGGGTGTCGCAGGGGAGGAGGCGCACGGTGCAAGGGCTGGTGCCTGCCCAGCTCGCTGCCCGAGCTGCCAGCACATCACCCCGCTGCAGGACATCAGTTTTGTGAGAGATCTGCCCCGTCCCGACCCCTTCCCCTTCCATCCTCCCTTCCCACGCACACGTAGCCCAGACGAGCGCACCGCCACGCCACCAACCAGCCCGGAGCCCAACTTCGTTTCAAACAACAACAAAGCCACCAAAATGGTTTTGTTTGGAGGAAAGTTTATAAGAAACCCGGCTTGCCAGATGCACGGTTACTGGTCAGTTCCATCTGTTAGCTTCGTTTACAGACCCTAAAAAAAATCATATAGACCGTTTGCGCTTTTAACTCCCCCCAATCCAATTAATAACGCGAGTCAAACTGCAAAGCACTTATTAATTGCTCCCAAAGAAAAATCTTTCAGAAAAGTTAATTGGGAGCTTTCTGGTTTTCCAACCAGCGCTATGAGCAGAGCAGACAGACTTTGCCTTGAGTTTCATTGTGGCTGAACACGTTGTTTATCCCTTGCCTAAAGTTTACTTCTGTTCCTGAGCTACAGATTTCCTTCCCCCCCCGGAAAAAATCGGACTGGGCTGGGAAGGGTGAGGATTTTGGGGAAAAAACCGCCAAACCCACAAGAAAATTAAAAGTTCTTCTCTGGGATCATCTCACTTGCCCTGATTCATTGAAGTGTGCAAAGTGTCTGGTGCTGCTGCAGGGACACAGTCTGGGCTCGACGTCTGGCTGCTGCGTTAGAGCAGCTCCGAGACTCACAGAGCTCTCTCGCCTCCTGTTTGTCTTACAAACGTTTCCCAGCATTTAGGAGCCTGAAATCACAATTTTCCCTTTAATTGCTCCATCCAGGCTTAGCTCCTGCATTTTGCTTTCACCCAGTGATGATGCAATTTTTTCTTAATTAAGAGCCTTCTCTTCCACTGAAAGCCACCAAAATTTGGTCTTGGCTGGACCTAAACTTTTGATCACTTTTGCTGAAGTTTCTTGTGTCTGAAAGAAACCAGAGAGTAGCCCAAGCCATCACAGACAGCTGGAGTCAGCAGTGCTAGGGTGTTCATCAGCCAGAAAGGGTTTTTTGCTTTCCATCCCCTTTGTCCTCTGAAGTTCCTAAAATTTGAGGGCTTGGAGCTTGGGCAATACTCATCTGACCCAAGAGAATGGCAGCCCTGGGGTCACTTTTGTTCATGCCTGGGTCCTGACCATTGTTTGCAGACCTATTGCTGTTGATCCTGGATTATCTCAGTTGATCAGAGCATGGTGCTGATAACAGCACCAAGGTTGTGAGTTTGATCCCTGTATGGGCCATTCTTTGTCTTATTTTTTTTCCCTCTCCATTGAACTCCTTCCCCTTCTCTGGCAGAGGGGCTGAACCTGATCATGGCCCCCTCATCAGCTGTGCTGAGCATCACCATCCCATCTCTCTTCTCTGAACTTCACAGGAAGGGAAAACCCTGGGAGAGCTCAGATTTCTGCAGGTGGGAAGGAGGGAGCTGGTAACCCCCCCATATACACCCACATATTACCCACCTGCTTATCCAAACAAACCTGTTTGTGTGAGAGAGACATGTTATTTTCCCAATTTCCCTTTAAGAATCATTATTTTGAGGACTCAAGTTACATTATATTACTTTCCTCTGCTAAGGAGAATGATTTCATATTTGAGTTCATAGAGTGTAGCTGCAGGCAATGGAAATGGAGAGTTCTGAAGCAGATTTCTTCAAACCTCAAGACAAGACATGTACTGCAAAAGACTGTTCCATGCTCTCTGGACACAGCTTCCAAACCCAGCACCATGTTTCCTCCTCCTCTAAATTTCTATTCTGCATCACCACAAGAGATGAAAGGCAACATTTTGGGACAGAAAATGCATTTGCAAGCAATTAAAATGCTGTGAATATATTAGTCAGAATTTAAAGAGTATATCTGGTGTGTTCAGTCATTTCTTTGATGGCAGCAACACTTCCTGATTGTTGAGGCTTTCATGAAGATTTGAGGGCATCTGTATTTCAAGCCAGGTACCTGGTGTCAGTCAGAGCAAATGTAAAGGGAGAGGTGGGGTGGCTTCAAAGGTGTCAGTATTGATCAATATTGCCTGTCTGTAAAGACCATTACTTATTTGCAGTGAAAGTCATGCACACCATTCTATGCAAGGATCAGGAGGGCAGAATTTGTGGCCACTGCACTGCAACCTCTCTTTCTATGTATTTGGCAAGGATGGTCCATTGACTGCCTGTCAGTGAGAGATCCTTCCATTAATTTTATTGGCTCACTTCTCCCATCCTCATCTTCCTTAGTGTCTTTTTTCCCTGCTGTCTGCCGTCTATTAGCATCCAAACAGACCTGGGAGTCCCACAGTTTCTATTTCTTGTGATAAGAGTCCTGGTGATGTGACTTCTCTAATTCTTCTTCAAGCCCTCTCCCTTAGAACCACAAGTTCACTTCTTTCACAGAGCTGCTCCTCAAGCTTATCCTCTCCACTCATCTGATCTTGTAGCCATTGAATTTCTCCCTCTCTGAGTGTTTTCCCACAGCTCCCTGAGCTGCTGAGCCCCCCATCCTATCTGCCTTTGCTCTCCAGCCAGACTCCAAGAAAGCAGCTTCTCTTGGCTTAGGCTTGTCAGGTGTGGAGATCCTCCTGGGGATCTGCCTAGGGTCCCTTCTTACATGGCTCCTGGGGCTGTACCTGCTCCATGGAGAACTCTCCACCTGGTCCTCCTTTCCAGCAGCCTCTGGTGTGGTCTTGCACACACTCCTGCTTTAAGGCATTTATTTTGTCACCACTGTTTTGTTACCAAGCTGTCTACCCACCTTCCCTCCCTCCTTTAGGCACCTGCAACAAGAAAAACAGGCTGCCTCCACTCTTCCCCCTTTTGGGATTTCCCCCCTTTCAGTCTTCACACAACACTGGCTTTGCCAGTGCCTTTTACTGCCATGTTCCTAATTTCTTTCAGCATCTCTCCCGCATCCCTTAGGGGGGTAACATGCCGACTGTCTGTGGCAGCTGTCCTCGCTCCAGTTCTGCAAATACCGAGACAAAGAAAAACCTTCCTTCCTCTTTCCAGCTTACTCTTGAAAGAAAACACTACTTCTTCTGTCAAGTGCTCTTGCCATCCCTTAGAAGCCATTTTTATTTTCCAGTGACCTCTTCTGTACTTGAAGAATATCCTATTACTTTATTTATCTTGCTCCCTTGTGCATTTCTCTCATTCCACAACCTGGCTGCTCTCCCATCTCTTAGACTTGCTTTCCTTCCTCAGGTAATCCTCTCAGACCTCTTTTCTTTTTACCTGATCCATCTCACTCCTGTAGGTCACCTTTTTATCCTGAAATCCTTTTCTGATTCTGTGGCTATCTGAAGGTATTTACAGCTGCGAGAAACAGAATCACAATAATTTTGGAGAATCCTCTAACAATCTCTCTGCTTTTTTTCCTGGCTACCTAATTTCTCATATTCTGTGTGGTTTGCTGTTCTGAAAAGGGCAGTTTGATTATAATTACAAACCTAACTAGGTTCTAATTCCTCTTCTCTGTGAGAGCCTTGCCTTCTTGCATATCAGTAGCTCATCAGCCAATTCCTATTTACTTGTAAGCTATTGAGGCTTTGAAATACTGGCAAAGGAAAAATTCACAGATATCCTACCAACACTTTGTGCCCTCAAGTTTACAACAAGGAAGAAGCCAGAAATCGTCTCTTAAAGAATCTTTCTCTATGATATATTTTTTTTCAAATTGTGATCATGTATTTTATTGTTCTGACCATCCTTTCCAACTGCTTCACTGGGGATTTGTCCAGAATTACTGTTGTTGTAAGTTATTTCCACTATTAATACTAAACTAGGAAACTGTTGGAAGGAGGCACAGACATAACCATCTTCTTTCATGGAATGAGGTTAGAAATTTAACTGTGGAGCAAAATGAAGCCTGATTCTGGGAAACCACATAATAGTGACAAGCCCCAAAATGTGACTTGAAAAATAACAGGAGTCCTCATTCAAATTCTTGTTCCACTTCTTGAAGAACTGGAATAGGTTGCCCAGAGAAGCTGTGGATTCCCCATCCCTGGAAGTGTCCAAGGCCAGGCTGGAAGGGGCTTGGAGCAACCTGGGATAGTGGAAGGTGTCCCAGCTCATGGCAAGGGTTTGGAACAAGATGATCTTTAAGGTCCCTTCCTATCCAAACCATTCTATAATATTATGATACAGATATTTGAACCCTGGCTTCTGAACCTAATAATTAATGTAAAACCTTGTGGGTTTCAACAGGGACATTCCTCAGGGCAAGAGTGGAATAGTGGAAAAATGTAAACTTAGGAAAACCATTCTCCACCATTTTCACT
Source organism: Acridotheres tristis (assembly GCA_037013685.1). Classification (NCBI taxonomy): domain Eukaryota; kingdom Metazoa; phylum Chordata; class Aves; order Passeriformes; family Sturnidae; genus Acridotheres; species Acridotheres tristis. The sequence continues at coordinate 108,014,873 of CM072887.1, read as the reverse complement.
TGGGTCTTCAAAGTGAAGTCCATAATTTGCTTAAAAACAGCCTGATTTCAACAAAATTTGTAAGACACTTTCACTGCCTTTTTAAAAATCTAACCACTGAAGGGAAGATCTGAAGCTTGCTTCCATAGAAAGCAGAACAGGAAGCTCTATGGGATATTCCTGCTCTTTGATGTAGCATAATATCCATACCCAACCGAGGCAAGAGGAAAGACCCCTGTATGGTGGGGATTTTACATTAAACCATAAAAATTCACAGAAAACTCTCATCACAGCCTTAGATTTTGCTGCTCAGGAGAAAGCACTGGTGATGGAACTCGAAATCCTGCAGTTACCTGGTTAATCCCACTGAAAGCTCTATTTTTTTTTTTTTTTTTACTCTTGCCAGTTTCAGCCCACAAGCCAAGTCTAAGCCAAACTCTGCACATGTAGCCAGCTAAACTAGGATTTTAGAAACTCTCCTGATCATGAACGGGCTAAGAACACATTATCCATGTTATTTTCTGGATGCCTTTCAATGCATGAGGCAAAGTCTTATCATTAAACTTCTCTCTGGTAGTGGAGAATGAAAACATCTGTAGACTGTGATGTATTAAAGATGTACCTTATATTAGAATCATCCATAATTAATGCAGACATTCCAATAAATAATACAGTGTCAGGTTCTTTGGATTATTGAGTGTGCTCCACTGTGCTCATACACTTATGCAGTGGCAGTAATAGTGAGCAAGTCTCTTTACCTAATTAAACATTGTGCCCTACTATGTGTTTAAATAACATTGAAGTTGTGTCACAAACTTAAAAAAGGAAATTCAAAGGTAAGGCTGACATCTTTGCCCTCAGCTCATGACTCTTGTATTGATGGCTTCTCCCATTTTTTCCCTACCTGTGTGTCATCATGGATTTATATTTTCATGGATTTTTTACCACTTACACTGAGTTTGTAGCCTTAACACTTTAAAATTAGGTGTAATACCATTAATATTTTAAAGAGATTCTTTTCTCAAGAGCCTGAGATTGCTCTGAATAGCTCAAATAAATCTGTATTTGGCTTAAGTAATATGTAATTTTCACTGAACACATATATTTGTTAACATATTTGAAAATGGGACTTTTATTGACCCAAGAATCCTGGGAAGGTAGGAGAAGCCACTATATATTTTTTATTGGTTCAGTATTCAGGCATTTGCTATTAAAATGCATAAGATGTACCCCCAAAACTGAAGCCAGCTACTTCAGAGACATAAGATTCCATCAAGGGAATAGGTATTTATGCACTAAAAACATATTTTAATTTCCCAATTGATCATAATCGCTCATGCATAAAAGCAAGAGATTTTGGTATTTCTATTACTTTAAAACCAGGCATTAAAATTCATTTTGAAGAAGCATTTTAATTTTTTTTTTCTAATTTCTTTCCAGAAATAAGATCTTTTCTGCAGGATCTGATTTTGGAATGAGGTCTCTGGTAGAGGAGACATCATTCACAACCTGACAATAGCTACCAGAGGCTTGATAATGAATGTGCTG